>JAWQEG010005229.1:0-182317 GCA_033782935.1 Petrolisthes cinctipes
GTATCGTATATATTCGTTTAGGCTCGTATCCCCAGCGCCCCATATATTCTACCCCCCTTACCCTCCCCTCCCCCATCCCCTCGGTTTTTCGCCCACCCTGCTGCTCCCTTTTATGATCCCTACAAATGTCCGGCCATAAGAAGATTATGCTCCAACTGCACCAAATTCAATGGGAATATACCTCTCTGCTCTGGGGATTACAGTGACCCCTATTCATGTGGATATATTTTCAGAAGGTCGAATTGATTTTGTGGAAAATATAATAATAATTGGTTCAGAGTATATAGGTTATTATTTTTTTCGTGCCTTTAGTTTTCGCTTGTCTGCATGACCACAAATATTGTACAAAATGAAGGAAAATACTGTAAACTCTCCTTGGATTCCAATATAACCTCCATAATAATAATAATAGAAATCCATACGAAGAACAGTTGCCTTCACTTCCGCGTTTCCAATACAGTGTTGCCAATTTTGTTCCTTCAAATTCGAAGCTCATAAATTTTGACTACCTCCAAAGTATGCCAGGAAACAGGACCAGATGAACAAAAGTAATGGTGGCCTGTCTGTTGCTTGGAAGAGTTTGGAGGAATCACGTAGTTGCTCCATATTAACTACCAATTGTACTATACTTACTACCCCCTCCTTAATGGGTGGTAAATCTGGAGCAAATGATTCCTCCAAACTTTCCACCAGGCAACAGGATACCATTATTTTTCTTCGTCTGGGTCTGTTTCCTGGCATACATTGGAGGAATCAAGGCGCTCCAATCAATCAAAAGTATACTATCCCCTTAATGTTAAAAGTGTCCGCAGGTGTCGCTAATCTCGGGCTAATAAGGGTCTCTCCTCTCTGTGTGCATCTTGAGTCCTGAACGTGTCATGAGTCGATGTGCCACCCGATATATATTTGACGGAGAATTTCGGGATTGTTATTATTTATTTTCATTATTTTTTTAGTATGTCTCCGTAGAACATTATATCTATTCTAGTCAATACACAGTACATTTTGCCTTTCTCACTTTCGTCTTAATTAAATACTGCGTCTATTTTCTCATTTTCTCTTACGATCCTCAAGACATTTTTTTTTTCTTTATCTCCACATTGTACCCTACCTTTTGTAATTCTTCCTCTTTATCTCCTCTTCATTGTACCCTGCCTAGTTTCATTCTTCCTCTTTATCTCATCTTCATTGTACCTTGCCTAGTTTCATTCTTCCTCTTTATCTCATCTTCATTGTACCCTGCCTAGTTTCATTCTTCCTCTTTATCTCCTCATAGTGTACCCTGCCTAATTTAATTCTCTCCATTACTCTGGGAGCGCACCCAAGTTTTAGTTCTTCGAAGTTTCAGAAGACTACAAGTTTCTGATCGATATGTTGAGACAGCTATTACGACCTGATTAAACAGTTTTCTCTTCCCAGCGTTATAATCTTCTTAGTCAATATTCATGTGTTTAATTAGCTTTCTAAATTGACGTGCTATTCTTGGTTGGTAGCTGTAAATGACCCAGTGTTAGTAAATATCAGAAAAGTAAACAATAAAATTACTATTAATTTTTTATTTGCTTTTTGAATTGACAAACTGTACTTGGTTGGCAGCTGTAAGTGTCCCGATATTAGTAAGTATCAGAGAAGTACCCGGTGATTTAAATATTTATGTTTTATCAGCTTTCTAAATTGACGTACTGTACTTGGTTGACAACTGTAAATGTCCCAGTATTAGTAAGTGTCAGAGAAGTACCCAATAATAGATTCACTGATAACCACTGACTGATGGAAAGGTGTAAAATTAGTGTAAACATTAAATAGACGCCCTGGTGAAAAAGTCATAAAGAGGTATTAATTTTATAGGGACCTGCATGTTATGTCGGCTAATTGGAGGCAGGTCATTCCTCCAAACGATACCAAGAACCCGATTACTTAAGTGTGTGCATGGGATAGTGTATTAATCTGTTTTGTATCATTGTTTGGAGGATTCACTAGCCCTCCAACTGTTCCACATCAGGGTTATTTATATATTGATTTATTTATTATTTTATTTATTTTCTTAGTTTTTTTGTATTAGTCTCCTTGATACATTTGTTCCCCTTTAACAGTTTGGGAGGGAAGGGAAGGTGATGAATGAAGGAATAGGTGAGTGGGTGGCAGTAATTATCGCCCCTGTCAGCCCACATGTCAAGGGAAATGTAAATTATTTAATATCACACACACACACACACACACACACACACACTGACTGACTGACTGACTGACTGACTGTAAATTCATTATGGTCTGTGAATTGTAATGTTTTAAATCGTATACTTCCTTGTTATTCTATTATTTCTCTTATTCTTCAACTTCATTTCTTCCTTATCCTTTATTTGTTTTCCCTTCCTATCAGTTCCCCTCTCCACCATTTACTATTCTCTCTCTTCTCCCTTTTTCCTTGGACTTTTCTTTAATTCCTCCCTCCCGCCCTTTTTACTTCCTTTATCTTTCTCCTTTCTTGCTCTCCTTTTCTTTAATTATTTCGTCCCCTTTTCTTCTTTTTCCATCATTCCTCCCTTTTATCCCCCTCCCCCCCATCTTCCATAACAGCGTCCAATTTCCTGGTTCTGAATCTCATTTTATGCTCATAATATCCAATGCCATCCTAAGTAAATTTTGATAGTCTTCCTCTCGTAAATCTCCTGACTAAGCTTAATCTCTCTCTCTCTCTCTCTCTCTCTCTCTCTCTCTCTCTCTCTCTCTCTCTCTCTCTCTCTGGTAATATAAGCTAGATTTATGGCTCGTTTACGCGCCTATTGGGAGATTTCCATATGTGAGGGTAGAATTCAGTGGATTTTCGGGCTTTTTCTGTAAAACTCTGTAGATTTAGATGAACATTAAAGGATTTCACTAGCAACCCCCCAAAAAAACAACTACATATATATATTTATCAGTACATCCGTTAATAATAGAAGCAAATAGGTTAATGCTTATGTACTGTAAATAAATGAACATAAAAAAAATCACCATTGTAACCATCGTAAGTAAACAATAAGACTATACTACGATGACCTGCTACCCACTCTACCCTTCCTTCTCCCCCTCCCTTCCTTCCCCTCCTCCCTTCCTTCTCCTCCTCCCTTCCTTCTCCTCCTCCCTTCCTTCTCCTCCTCCCTTCCTTCTCCCCCTCCCTTCCTTCTCCCCCTCCCTTCCTTCTCCCCCTCCCTCCCTTCGCCTTCAGGTCATGACTTGTAGGTGATAGTAGTGTTAAGTAAATAGTAAAATAAGTACCGTAACCAAAACTAATCTATATACTGTACTGTACTGTCCCTCCTATCTCCAGGTCTCATTCCCAGGTCGTGACTTGTGAGTGATGGTGGTGTTGTAAAAAGTAAAATAAGTATCGTAACTATAACCATACTACGATGGCCTACTAACCACTACCCTCCTCCCTCTCTTCCTTGTGTTCCCCTTCAGGTCGTGACTTGTGGGTGATGGTGGTGTCCTCTTCACCGTACCAACACATTGTGGGTCAACCAAACGTCAAGTACGTGGCCAACATGCACGGTAACGAGGCGGTAGGCAGAGAGATGTTGCTGCATTTGATTGAGGTATGTATCTCTCTCTCTCTCATTTTATCGTTTGTTTCTCTCTATCACACAAATAAAATCCCTTCGTTTATTGTCCTCATATTCGTCAACCTTTCTGTCTTGTTATAATATCCTTTATCTTCCGGTTATTTCATCTTCCTTTTACTCCTGTTCCCTGGCTGGTGATTCTATCCCTTTTTTTATTCCCGGTCCTTTGTTGTATTTTTCCTGTCAGCTCGCCTCTCTTCCCCTGAGGGGCAATCACGGAACTGAAATGGAACCCAGCAGGCTAAGATCCGTATTTATAGTCCTACGTGATGGGTGAATTATGGTCCTAAGTTCGACTATCGGGTGGTTTTATCTCGACTTACGGTACTGTGAGGTATTTTTAATCATGTTTCCACAGCCAAATTGTCGAGTGAACTGAAAAATGTGCACAAGTCCCGAGATTTGACTTGGAATTCAACCCTTAGTAACTCGGACATAAATGTTGTGATATGGAAAAAAAAAAAAAAAAAACACGACTTTATACGGCTGACAGTGCCAAAACGTTCTCAACTAGGAAAAGTGAGGGGAAGTGCATGGATGGTGTCTGAGGATAGCGTAAAGGAGGAGAGATGGTGAGAGAATTATATATTTGATCGTTTTATCAGTCAGTTGAAAACGTTTTCCATCGTAAGACCAATTAGGCGTCTGTTGGTGCATGATAGGCTGATAGATATTGCTAAAGATGTCATCCCTCGTATATAAAGAGCTAATCCAATCAAACCACAAGAGAGTTCAGTTTCAGTCGGTATATTTTGCGACTCCTCCCAGGCCTCGTCCCTTCAGGCTTCAGTGAGCATGGATGGTCCGTGCCAAGTTGGATGTAGGTGGTCTCGGCGTTGGTCCATCTCGGCCCTTTGCCAACTTGGACCCCTATACCCTTGCCATCTTTCCCAACTGCTGTAAATGGGTCAAGTTGTAAAGGGGCGGAGCTGCATCCTGCGACGCTAGCACTGCACCATACTTTCTAATATATGTACAGTACCGTAGAACAAAACACAACAAAGTGTGACTAGTTCCTTCTTGAAAGTTGTACAATTACACATACGTAACTTGATTTTTTCTTGTGTACTGTATATACTAATGTGTTAGGATGCGGTGATATTAATTTTGCTTAACTGTATTTCATCTTGGGATATTTGTAGGATTGTTGGTTGTATCGTTCCCTATGTGTTTTAATTGGATCATACTGTACAGTCGGCGGCAAATGTCCTGTCGCTACATCTGCAAAGTCATAAAGTAAGTATGGAAATATAATCTTCATGGGCTCGTAAAGTAAAAAAAAAAAAAAAACAGAAGTATATTAATTTACCCACTGGATATCGTATTTCTGTATGGTGAATGTGTTTATCGGATGATTAACCTTTATGTTATCTTGGAAGACGTGCTGAGTGAGGCGACACGACTTTTGCCGCCCGGCTATACTTAATTTTTCCCTAGTAGGCTTACCTAAGAGCGACAAAGTTACGAAAAGGAAAATTAAGAAGGGTAGAGCAGATAATTATATGACATAGCCCGTTCAAGATTAATTTTAGCCCATCCCTGTTTGTTTTCATTGCTATAACGTAATTATCAGAAAGCTATCTTGCTCATATTTATTGTATTGGGTTTAGTGATCAGACTTGCCAATGTTCAGCATTTTGTTTCTGAATCAAGTATACCGAATAGTTTATGGCGACTTTTATTACATCAGGAACCTTAAAATACTGACGCATACGGTCTCTTTAATTAAAGGATATGTATACATACGTCTCAGGCATTATCTTCGGGGTCTCAATGAGTTCGTATGCGTTCCAGCTGATGCTACAACAAAACACGCCATGTTTTGATGAGAGTTCTATAAACGAAAAATACAAAGAGTAGTTTCGCCGTTTTCCTATTATCATTAGGCTATGGTTGTCCTAAAATGTTGCATCATACTTGTAACTACGGAGGTGAAATATTTTGAAGGATGACATGGGTTTGTTTATATTCACCCCCTTGCAGTACTTGGCTAAAAACTACGAGACAGACGAGTACGTTCGGTGGCTGCTGGACAACACCCGCCTCCACATCATGCCCTCCATGAACCCAGACGGCTTCGAGGTGGCAAAGGAGGGCACGTGTCAAGGCGGCCAGGGCAGGTCAGGCCAACAATATCCATCATAGTTATATTTACTTGACGACGATGATGACCATTATAATTATGTTTTTGCCTCCATCATTATTATACAAATTTACTGTTAACACTCAACACAACCTCGACTTTTTTTTTTTTATGTGTGTTTACTGTAACACTCAACCCGACCTCCATTTTTTTTTTCTCTTATCATTTAATGTATGTGGTGTGGTTCGGAGTGAAAATTATAACTATAGCAACTCAGCTGTTTTAGTGTCTGGTGGGAGTATATAATTAATTCCCTACGACCCATCCTTCCTTCAGATATAACTCCCGTGGGTTCGACTTGAATCGCAACTTCCCCGACTACTTCAAGCAGAACAACAAGAGGAATCAACCCGAGACTGAAGCAGTGAAGCAGTGGGTGTCCAAGATCCAGTTCGTTCTGTCAGCTAACCTTCATGGTGGAGCACTCGTGGCTTCCTATCCTTTCGACAACTCCCCCAACACAAGTAAGTTATAGACACAACCCCAATATTGGTCAGAGGTTGAAGAATGGAAGCCCTGCAGTCATGTTTAACACTACTCTTTCTTTATTTAGTTATGATCGCGTACGGTTTTTCTACCTTCATTACCCACTTATGTAGACCATTCTGAGACTATTTTCTTCCATGGCATTTCCTCCACAAATTCAAATGGGGCATTTTGAAATTAGCCTGACCTTACCTAACCTAACCTAGACTGCATCAGACTACCGGGACCTAACCTGGGCAAACTACCGGGAAATAAACTTTTGTGTGAAATAAAGTAATGTCAGTTTTCATTACAAAACCCTTGTTGTAAATGCTAAACCAGCTCCTTGATTGAAATGATGTTCCATAAATTGTAGTTGAAATGGCAATGGAAAGTACACAAGATCTGATGAGAAAGGATGGTTAAGAAAATCTTGGCTGTGGGATTATTGTAATAATATTGATTCCTCTGTAATTTGATACCCGGTAAATCCTCCACTCGAATACTGAGATTTAGTACTGTTCTGTTTCTTGGCATAGTTTGAAGGAGTCTATCCATAATATATGACCCCATTAAGGTGGCATTTAGGCTGGCCGATTTTACCAGTTTGAAAAACTTTGAATGAATTATTATTTGAATTGTTCATAATATGCTTGGTATAGTATTTCTTTATACTGTATGTGGAATAATTGGTTTCATTGGAAAATTATTGCAAAATATGGACTTTTCTGTAAGTAAAGCTACCAGTAATGGCTATTTATCTTTTTGTTTGTAGCAGGGGAGATTTCTATTGAAAAACTAAATTGTCTGGCGTTAATCAGTTACTCAAGACCTCGGTCATTTCTTAAATGTTAACGAAGGAACTGAGATATTTATTGTAGCACTTTGTTTCAGGTTCAGATGGTTATGCATATAATTATTATTTAGATATTGCTCTCAATCACACACATCTTTGGTGATCCAAGACACTTTGCCAACGGTCAATCTGTGTATAACCTATCATAATATAATTATTTATTTGTCATATCCTAATGTGTACATTAAGATATTGTGAAATGTAAAAATAGCCTTGCTACCTAAACCCTCAGTCCCTTGTAACATACTTCTGCTGGTCAATGTAGTACATAGCTCTTCAGTTTTATTATCAATGATGTGCAATATGTAATAGAAGTTTGTAATCAGTGTCCAGTTGGTGAAGTGTTTGGATGTAGCTGCTCATGTTTACTAATTCTTTCCTCCTAATTCTTCTAAAGTTAGCGACTGCGACTTGAAGCCACTATGTGCAGGTATTTTCCGTTGAACTTCCATGACCCTTTGCGCACGGATGATGCACATATGTTGTTTTTGCCACTGGTATCTAACCCCTTTGATGCTTCATAAATGCTGTACTTGAAATGGTTTAGAATGTACAGTTTAGTAAATAAATCTCTGTAAGTAGGAGCACTTTATGTGTCCTTGTACAGAGTGACTGTTACCTATCCGAGTGCAAAAGGGTACAAGTAAATATTGTTGTAATTCTTGTCTTGCCACGCCCCAACACACCACTTTAGCGTTCGACACAGCAATGTTTTTAGCTGTTTTTAGCCTGTTGCAGTCATATGGTATTTCTTTTCATGGATGATAACTATTTTACCTATGTATCATGTAATTATTACCTTAGCACTAATTTTGTCCATACCAAAACTCATTAGTGTATTATGGTAATCAATATCACATTAAATGCCTGCATGAACACTCTGAACAATGAATACTATGCTATTTGCCTGCCGTGGATTATACTAAATTTTGTACACTCCCATAGTAATGAAAGCAAAGTTTTTACTTACGAATTCAATTCCCTGTCCAGATTTTGTTTTGCAGTAAATTTGTATAAGCTCTTAGTGCTGTATCCACCCATGAAAGTTAAACCTGTAAATGTGAGACCAGTGAAATTTGAACCATCATGTTAGGAGATGGCAAAATACATACCTTGCATAGTGGTTGCAATTAAAGGAAGATATGGACCTCAGTTTTCTCTTTACTGGGTTTGAGTTTGTGGGTGGAAGTTACAGTGAGAAATATGTCTCATTGTTGAAATGTTCAAGTCTACAACAAAACAAACCCACCTTTCAAACACAATGTTCTGCCTTATACAGTATATTATGATAAAGCACATAGTTTCTGAAAATTCTTATGACAGACAAAAAATATAAAATTATACCTTTCAATGTTCTGTATGTTGTAGTTTACTCGGATTGAGTGTGAAGGTCAAACACCTGCGTATAGGATACAGTATTCTTGCCTGTTACAGTACAGTATCTCCCTCAGCGAACAGGAGGACTTGTGTATCCTTAACTTACCTGTTTATTGTATGTAGGTTGCAATATATATACAAGAATGGAGAAAACACCCCAACCAATCATGGAAACTAATGGAAAATGGAAAATTAGCTATATTCAAGAATTTAAACTTTATAGGTATAGCAAAGATATAATCAGGCAGGAATGCCACCAGTTACAATATTGATTAAATTGTGATGGGAATAATTACTGCAAAAGTATATATAAATATCCCACCGGTGACCTGCCCTGGTGACTTGCAGCCCTGGACTGGTCGCTGCTTCTCCAAATTTTGAACGAGACTGAAGAAAAAGAGGGTAGGGAGGATGAGGATATGGACTGGGGTGAGTGAGTCGCTTCTCAAATGACAAAGCGTGTGCTAACATCACATTTATTTTGCTGCATCCTGGTTGGTTAGGGCGTTATTGACGTCGTACAGTATATGTGTGTCGCTTCGAAGAAAAGAACTCGTGCTTTGTTTTGTCAACTCAAATACAAGTAAAAAGTACAGTATGCATTACTTGAGGCAGAAATATGCCTCATGGTAAAATATGTTTTGTTTGATGAATAGATGTTTAGTGAATAAAAGAAGTTGTTACCTGGCAGTCATATGAAGTGACAAAACAACAGTTGATGTAGGTGTAATATTCATATAATTTCATGAGTGTTATTAAATGAAAAGAGTTTTTAATATAAAACTGTTAATCAAACCTAATGTCAACAATATGCTGAAAGTAAACTAAAGAAATATGTAATCTAAAAATTCTACTAAGGCAATTCAACACTGCATGACACATCCCGCTGTGTTCCTTGATACATAATATTTATGCATGTATTGATTCATGCAGCTTTTTTGGCATTGGGAGATTTGCATGCAAGATTTTTATTATTTTTCTTGTTTGCAACTGTTTAATTTTAGGAGTTCCTGTGGAAGTGCAGTTTTCCCAAGTGTGTGCTTCGATTATATGCTTTCCTTATGTTCCTTGCAATTTTCCTTTAATATTTATTTGCTGTTGTTAGCATATACATTTCACAGTACAGCACATGAAATTACAACCCCTTTTTTCAGCTTACATTTCATTCAGATCAATGAAGAATAATAATTTTTCTAAATAAGTAAATTCTAAATAATACATACTTACATTTTAATACAGATAAAAGTAAAACCTAAACTTTAATTTTGTTTCTCTTGCTTTACTATTAGTAAATTGATTGAATGTTTACAAGTTTCTCATTTTTCAATATAGAACTTCATATTGGAATATATCTAATATATCATTCTCTTGTCAGACCATGTAACCCTCATTAGAGGTAGCCAAGTCTACTCCTTGTTTTACTCAGTCGTATCTTACTCACTCCTTCATCGCCCACTTCTTCACTGTTTTCTCTCTCTTGCATCACTCGCTCTCAACCATCTCATTCCTTTCTGCTATACAGTACTGTACTGTACATCCCTCTCCCGCTGCACTCTCTCTTGCTTCACTTTTGCTTGTCTCACACTATTTACAGTATTACCGTACTTTCTCCTTCCTAACTCTTTTACCTTGTCCTTTACTGTCTCATTCTTGCCTTACTATATTCTGCCTCACTCGTACTTCACTCTCTCCTGATTCATTTTACCTTAACTTCTCTAGCCAAACATCTTACTTACCCACCTTGATTTTCCTCGTACATCCTCCTCACAGTCTCTTTTGCTTTAAATCTATTTTTTGTCCACTCCTTCCTCACTCTTTACCTCTTGATACCTACTCCTGTTTCCTTGAGTTCTGATACCCATCTCTGTATTGGGGCAGTCTTCCAGCAGTTCACTTCTACCCCTTCCCTGACCCCCGACGAGGACGTATTCAATCACCTGGCGGGTGTGTACTCCTTCAGCCATGCCACCATGCACCTGGGCCTCCCTTGCAAGCCAGGAGCACCCACCTTCACAAATGGCACCACAAATGGAGCTGCCTGGTATCCTCTCACAGGTAAGACTGAGGTTGAAAAATAAATAAAGACCTGCCTTTTGGAGACATCCAGAACTGATTTATGGATGAAGAATTTTATTCTTATCATAACTTCTTTCATTCTAATAAAATTCTTTGAACTTTCAAGATTTTTATCCCATAGTACTGTATATTTTTATGTAGCTTACTGTATAGGGTTTATTTATCATCCTTGTGTTTAATTTACTCAAAGGGAACTTACAGAAAATGGAAGCATGAACAAAGCTGGACTTGTGTTGAAGAAGAGTCTTTAATGTCAGGTCAATAAGTTGAACTCTTGATGCTGCTTTTCATTAACATTAGAAAAAGAGTTTGAGGAAGGTTACCTTATTAGTCATATTTGTTTGTTTCATTGGATGATTGAGCAGTATGAAGGGAATATTTTAAAATGAATCTTGGTTATAAATCAAGATGAGGAATTAGTATAATTTGCACTGCCATGACCACTGTGTAGTTGGCTACCCATTGGGAACCAAATATTAAAATGTTCTAAATGGATCCAAAGCCCAACTTACCCAGAAGACGTAGCCAATAAGACACAGAAAGTAGGCCACATCAGCTAGTAGCCTAGTGAATGAAATATACTGTACAGTAGATCTCAGGTGAATAGAATATAGAATTTTACTCATCAGCAAAAGCTAAATGAGATTATTTTGCAGGAGGTATGCAGGACTACAACTATGTGTGGCACGGTTGTATGGATATTACTATTGAAATGTCGTGCTGTAAATACCCCATGGCATCAGAACTACAAAAGTTTTGGCAAGACAATAGACAGGTTAGTAAATTTTTTTTTTTTTTTTTTTTTTTTTTTTTTTTTTTTTTTTTTTTTTTTTTATATACGTATATTGTTGCAGGATGAAGGTTGGCCCGGATTTTGGAAAGGCAGTACGCTAAGTGAAATAATCTTCTATATGGTACAGTTGTTTTGCAATCTTATGATTTTTTTTTTATATCAGTGTTTTTGTACTTTGTCCCTGTAAGGCCTTTGTTGTCTACAGAATACTTTTTCCTCTTATTACCTTCCTGGAATATTTAATTAAGAGCCATAATTATGTAATACTTTATGCATTTCCTCATCAGGCGTTAGTTCAGTATATGGGAGAGGTGCATCGTGGTGTGCGGGGGTTTGTGAAGGATGAGCAAGGCCGACCAGTTGAAGGTGCATCAATGAAAATCCGAGGACGTGATGTTGGCTTTCAGACCACTAAGTATGGAGAGTATTGGCGTATCCTCCTCCCAGGCAGATACACAATTGAGGTTGGTTTTCTTGGCAAGACATGTGGATCATCAAGTGTATTATTTTTCTTTTTTAAGGTGATGGCATTAGATAAATTAATCTTTACCTCTCGGCGTATTTAATAGTCAAGTGAACATGAACAAGTGATGTAGAATTACAGTACAATACTAGCAAACTAAATAAGTTATTAGTGTCTGTTGTGTTGCTCTTGTATTGCTGAAAAAGTGTATGGTGATATGTTTGCAGGTGTACGCAGCAGGTCATGACCCAGCAGTAGAAGATTTTACTGTAGTTGAGACGAATCCCACTCTCCTCAACATCACTCTTCGTCGCACTCCTGTAAGTATCAACACATAATATCCCACATTTGTTTTTATTTAGATATATACAGATAGTTACATTGAGGGCCCGTAAGATATCGGTAAATGGAAGATTTGTGACATTCAATCTGCCAAGAAGGAGACGAAGTGTACCACTATACGAAAGTTGGTTTGCTTTGTGGCAGAGATTGGAGAAATTAGTAGCCTCCAGGTCAGCTTCAGTATCTTACCCCATAAATATTAGTAATAAAGTGCTATTTTTGTTGTTGTATGAGGAAGATAACTGTACAATTGGATAACTATTGTTTATACAGATATATGTGTACAGTACTGTATATACAATAAAAATATAAGTTTCCCTAAATATTTCCCAAGATTATCTTCATACTGTTCCTTAAGGGTATTTACAGACAGGAAACCCAGCCAATACAGAGACAAAGTTATTATTTATATTACTTTTCAGGTGGAATCTTAGCTTAGGTCATGGGTTATACTATAGATATATGAGCATTTTAATCATCATATGTTTGTGTCCATTATAGTCAGATGTATGTGATGTTAGTTGCTAAAGCAAGATTATTTTAGCCTTTTGAGAGGATATTCTTCTGACAGAAAAAATAAAAGCTAGCCTATAGGCTACTGTACTGGTCATCAGTCATAGTTATAAGGTTTGCCACTACATTTGAAAAGAGATTATTAAGATAAAGTCAGTATAACTTTAATCTCTGACTATATATATACATCCAACCATTTGTAAATGGGGATTAACAGTTTTTTTTTTTTTTTTTTTTTTTTTTTTTTTCTCAGCAATTTTGTGTGGACAGATCCACACATACCAGTTAATTGTATGGGACATATTGGATGAAAACTTGGGGGGTGTTAGTAAAGCATCATTTACATAGTACACATAGCCTAGTTGCATGATAGTGACCGTTGCATGTTACTTAAGGAGGTCTAGAATTAGTTGATAAGAGAGTAGCTTTTAGAAAGACAATATGAATAACATTACTAAAAAATATACAAGGCATCTAAATCCAAGCACTTCCACTACAATCACAATGTATAAAGTGGAAAAGAGTCAATTTTCACTCAACCAGTCAGATGTACTACACTGAACTATGCCTCTGAATATAGTACCCCACAACAGGCCACTAGTAGTTTGTACTAGAACCACAGACAGTAACCACTCATAAACAGAAACCCATACATTTTCCCATTGATTACCATCTCAACATGAATTTATATCACTGTCTTAAATGGAAACACTACAATAGGTCCCTCACACCAGTGCTACCAAATCATATTCCAGCTTCAACATTAAGAGAAAATTAAGCTTCAACTATCAGACACTTACTCACTCAAAAGTTTTAATTATATTGCCATCCTATGCAGACACAATCATTACAGAACCAAAATATTCTCACTGACACTACACCTAAACCACTACAAACCATGCAATAATCCAGTCTATGCCAGGACCTCCGTAGATATACAGGGTACACAAAACAAAAAATAGCTCTGATTGTCACCCAGCTTAAACTACAGTATTATGTTTAAAACATATATTACTTCTGTTCTGGATGAGTCCAGGGGAAAGCACAATGTTTTCTGATACTGAATTATTTTTTTGTTTGGGTAACAACATTTGACACATTCAGAGCAATCGTCAAAATTTGGTAAGGTGTATGGTAAGTTTGGCAGAACTAGCATTAAGTTATACTGTAATTATAGAGGTTAGTATGAATTAATAAATAATGCTAGTTAAATGCTAACCTTCCATTGAGGAACCATCATTTAAGGTGAATATGCATTGAACCATTATATAGAGTATTTTTGTACAGTTAATCACAAAACTAAGACTGATCAGTAGAATATGTAAGCATGAGTTGTCGGTAGCATAATTTTTCTCCCTGTTGCTTGATATATACCAATTAATTTTAAATGTAGGGCACCACTATTTTCTTGTATTAATCTTATGAGGGGTGCAAGAAAAATGTCCTGATAGCATTCTTTTTGATGATATGCTTAAACATAGTTAATGATATTGTGTCGTCTATATTGTAGTCACTCAGTTTTGGAATATCCCCAGCCAAAATTCATTAGTGTTTATGTTAAGGATGTCCACCTCACTCACTTGTTGATGTAACGTGATATAACTTGCGAGGTATGCAAATTTTAATTGCTCGCTTGATGATTTTAAAGGTGTTGATGTGTTTAAAATCGTTTATTGATAGCTGATATTTTACCTCGCATGGTATGTAAAAATTCATAGTGTTATTTGTGTTTACTCTTGTAGCCAGAGCCAGAAGTTCTCCCCTCCCAGCCCGAGCGCCAAGAACTGCCCCTCCCACAGCCCATTGCAGTGGTAGGCACCCTTTCTTCTTCCCTTCTTTACTCTGCTCTATGTATAGTTACTGTATGTCTGGTTCTCCCCTCGTACTACCTTCTCTTGAAATAATTGTTCGTACTGTCTTGAGACACTTGTGTCTACTGTCTTTATTTTGTTATGTCTAGTTCTCACCTTGTACTCCCTTCCTTTGAAATACTTGTGCCAACTGTCTTTGTATAGCTCATTATATATGGTTCTACTCGTTGTTTATGCTTCCCATGAATCTTGTGTTTACTGTCTTTCACATTTGAACATACACTGTATCTGTAATTGTACAACAGTTGTCTCTCCTCTTCATTGTTTCTGTGATTATTGATGTTAGGTCATTTCTCTGATTACCATATCTCTCATTCTTGTATCTCTCTTGTAACCTAATACTGTACTTTCATAACTTTCTCCTTTCTGTTTGTTCATCTGTGTCTTCATCATATTATAAATTCTAACCCTGGACTTCCAGTGGCTTGATTTATGATAACCGTCTGTTTCTTCACTTTTCCTCACTTTCACAAGTAAATTGAACCATATGGTGATAATGAAAAATAAAAAGGACTGAAAATTTTCCATTGTAAGAAGAATGTCCCATTTTACTACCACAGGAGGTGCAGGGGCTTTAATATGAGCTACCATAGTCATTCATTTAATGATATGTAGGTAACTCAGCATCTAAGCCATCACATAGAGATTCAAACCAGTGTAGAGGCATTACCCAGTCAAGATTGAGTGCCAAAATGTATGAATGAATAAATCAAAGAAAGATTTGGCAACAGCCTGCTGTGCCTTGGCCCTCAGAAGGTTGGAAACAGGATATTAGCTTAGCATCTGAAAGAGAGAAGGAAAGAGAGAGAGGAGAGGCAGCAAACACAAAGGAAAAAGGAGAAGAGAAGGGACAGTTGAAGAGCGAAAAGAGACTGACCTTGAAACTGATTCCTCTTTCATATACCCATCTCAAATTACGTTCAATTATTGTATGGTCTCACTATTCCATTTCTTTCCTTCTCATCATTTTCATCCTCCATAAGATTTGCTACATCAGTTTACCCCCATTAATTCTCTTTGCATTTTTACCAGTGTCTCAAGTTTCCCTAGATTTTCACCACTTCCGTACCAGTGCAATATTATATGTGCCTTCCTTCCCTGTCTATTTTTGTATTCTTGTGCCCTTTACCAAGTCCCATTACTCCCACACAGTTAATTACTGTGGTGATTTGCAATGTACAGTATTGCTAGCCATATTCAGAAGGGAAGCAATAGTGTAACAAAAAGTTTTTACACCTCTAGAAATTATTCAGTGTTTTCATAAGTATTTTGTGAAAATAAGTTTCTGAACTGCCAGAGACTTATTTTTTGCTAGCATTTCTATGGAGATAAAGGATACATGGAAGTGGTACATGCCAAAGGAGATTAGAAAATTAATGTTCTGATAATTTTTTTGAAACGATAGAAAAATGTGGAAATAGAAAAATTTTGGAATACAATTGTTTGCATAGATAGGTACTGGGTAACATATAAAAAATTTTGTAATGCATAGGAAAGTAGTATAAACGATACAAAACCAAGGGATTAGGATGAAATTTACAATTCTACTTTATTGGAATTTAAATACTGTAGGATGAAGAGGGATTTTAAAGTTGAATAACAGACTGTTCTTCACATGAGTGTTTGATGATAAATGAAAGACATAAATGAGCTTAGCACTGTCTTATCTCAACTAGTCATTTAAGGACTAACAGTTTACCATATTATTTTAACTTGAAAAGCTTTTTCTGCTCCTTCAAAGCAAAGCTTAATTTATTGGAGCTTTATACAGTACTGTACAGTATAGTTATAAGTCCCTTTACTCTTACTTAGCTAAAGAATTTTGCTTTCAACTTTGATGTACTGTAATTGCATGTCATTGCATGATGAATTGCCCCTAGAATTAATTACTGTACACCAAACAGCAGATATACGAGTATTTAAAGGACTGTTTTCTAGAATCCTAAAATTTGACAATCTGTGGGAGGCAACACGAGGAAGCTCTCCCATGATTGCAATTTTGAGAATTTTTTCCCCCCTCTAATATGGGCTCTGTAATCAATCATTTAAATGAAGATGGGATTGAGATAATAATGCTGGTTATCGGACACTTTATTACAATGTTTTATCAGGTCAATAGAATGTTGTTATATACAGTATGCTATATATTTCATATTTAAATATTGCAAGCAGCACAACAGTTTATGCACTAAAACTTTACCTTCTATATAAAAATTTTATTTGTACTTATTGAATATCTGTTTTAGATACTAGCATGAGTTGTACTCAAGTACGGATGAGGAAAGTTCTTTTGATTACAGGTTTTAATTCTGTTTTTGTACTGTTAGTGCTTACCTCCATTATTGATACTGCAATACTAACAAAATGTATTCTTTTTGCTGTACATAAGTAAAATTACATGTTAGTAGTTTGGGTTACTGGATAAGGATGTAGAAAAAGAAATTTTTGAAAACATCTGTACAAGTCTTAAATCAGGATATGAAAACAAATTACCACTACAGTACTTATTTCACAGTACTGTAATGTAAGAATACTTGATCGTAGCAAGAAATGGGATAATTTCCATACCCAGAGATATATGAATGAACAATAAATATATCTGCTATATCTTGTTAGCATTGTCGCTACTTATATTATTATTATGTTATTAATAAGGTTACTGTAGTGTTACTTCTTCCCTCAGCAGGCAACTCTGAGCAAAGCAACGGCCCTGAGAGTCACAGTATTACTCTTGATCACTTGTTTCTTTTTTGCAATCTGAGGGAGATATATTGATGAGGATGGGGAATCTTAGGGATAGAATAGATGCACAGTG
Organism: Petrolisthes cinctipes; assembly: GCA_033782935.1. Classification (NCBI taxonomy): domain Eukaryota; kingdom Metazoa; phylum Arthropoda; class Malacostraca; order Decapoda; family Porcellanidae; genus Petrolisthes; species Petrolisthes cinctipes. Next base: position 17,320 of record JAWQEG010005229.1, read on the forward strand.
TCCATAGGCATAGGAAGTATTTATATTGAGGGATATCACATTTGTTAATGTTGGAATGGGTCTCAGACCTGTTTCATATCCCATTGAGTTATGCATATTTTTGCTTTTTGTATATTTTTTATTCTTGAAATTTATAGTGAGTAATGATACACAATTAATTTCATGTTCTGGCTGTAGACAATACTAGATATTTTGAATTAATCAGGTGTTTAATTAAATAATAATTGTCACACAATTCATACATGATTTAATCATAACGTATTTCGGAATGATACCTGTACAGGACAGTTTGTGGTTTATTGTTTAGCAGTATTGAATTTAACCAAAGAGCACAAATAATACTATTAAAGATGACTTGCACATGAATCGGCTATATTTTGTAGTAAGCAATGATACCATTTGATAATTTTCTGTCATGTGGTAACTCGGAAAGAACACAGTATTTCAATACAACATATTAAATGGTAATGATAATAGTCTGTGATACACATAAGAAAAAGTGGTCTTGATGTCATTGTTATTATTATGAGCTGTTAGATGTACTTTCTTAGATGTTCTCAGTGCAGAATGTATATAGCAGTATTTTGGACACATGCGCATAATATTGGCAGCCACTTACTATAATGGCATATCTCACTGCAGGTTTTGACACTTATTTTCTGTAATTTCAGTACTGTTAGTAATGTTTGTAAACCTTTGTATTCTCAGTACTGTAGCAACAGTTCCATGACCTTTACTAAGAGTAAACAAGTTCAAATAAGAACATATCTACATGACTATTCAGAAGTAAGGGTTGAGCTGGATTCTCAGGCTGTCAGGCATTTGCTCAGAGGTTACCACAGGACAGACAAGCCAGCTGGCAAGAGGAGTGGAACCAGCACAGAGATGCATGATGGGGCCTGGCAAGGTGGTAGCTGGTAGTACTGCACTCAAGGGATTGAGCAGTGGTGGTGGTGGTGGTAATGGTGAAAGTGATTACAGTACGTTATTATTTTACCAAGAGCAGTGTAAATTTCCAAGTAAGATACAATCATATCTGAATGGTTGAAATATATGTTTGCATGTGTTCTATTTTAATGTCCAGTGTTCAAGTTTGCTTTGTGTAATAAGAGCTTGATTAGTTTTTTTAGCAATTCTTTTGAATAATGCAACTATTTACCTATTCCACACTTTAACAGGGTAAGATTATGTACCACAAAATAGAGCTAAATGGAGATTTTCTGTTGCTGTCCACAGTATGGTAGCATCAGTAGCCGTCAGTTTGCAAATAACAAGTCTAACCCTCTGAACTTATTCTTGTTCCACTGTCTCCATCAACTGCTTCAAATATAATATTTGTGTGGTTATTTGTTCTTCCATATCTGGCACATTACATGATAAATTGATATATATTGTTATTACTTTGCATGGTATGTGTTGCTTTATATTTGTTCATATTATGCGAGTTTAAAAAAATATACTGTATATACTTTTTTTTATAAACTCATGTACTGTACTGTACTACACATTACAGGCCAAAAAATGTGATATGTGTACACTAGCCATCTTTCTTTGTGGTCCTACTAAATCCACCTGGAATGAGTGTTTGATGTTAAAATGATCAAGGAAATGGAAAAGTTATTGAGTGGGGAATGGTGTGCCTCCCTCCCTGGTATGCATCATATGAACATCAACAGAGAGTTCTGTAGTTGATACATTACATGAAATATTGATTAAATAGCAGTGTGTGCTTAAATTCACAGCATATAATGATACTTGATAGTTGGTATGTGCTACAATGACCATTTATATTTATAATGATGTTTTGAGCAGGGGCTTACTTTACATGTACATAACTTACTTACTGTACTTTGCATGCTTGGTAGTACTAGAATTAGAAGCTTAAACGAAAATTTGTGCTATATGTGTTGTGGAGTATTTCCTTTATTTTAAATGTTCTGCTTATTACAGATATCCTGGTACAGTAGTTGTGTCTACGAACAATGTATTTCAGTCAGTTTGCTTTGTTTGATTTGCATGGTATTTCTTATAATACAGTATTATATGAAGACTGTTCATGAAGATTTATTTGGTTCTCTTTAAAGAATGATTAAGCAGTTATATTTGGGCATGCTGTCAATTAGTACAGTAGAGAAAATCATATTGAAGAATATTTTTTCTTAGTTGTTTTAAGTGAGTTGCCTGAGAAAAACATTCTGTACTTGAGTCATTGATACACACATGACTGAAAGATAACCTGTTTTTATTCAATAATTATATTATAACTATTAATTGATATTGATAATAGTAATAAATATCTATAACAATCAATTACTGTACCTTGATATTTTAGCATTTTTGTAAAGAGGTGACTCAACTGTTTAAGTGATTCAGTTAAGTGGGATTTCATAGTTACATATTTTGTTACAAAATGTGTACATGTATATATATCTGTCTGCTACAGGAACAGTAAATGGATACTTCATGAGAAACCTATGAATAATCTGTGGATGAGAGGGCTAAGGGAGTTGGTATTTTGTACAGTGATAAGAATCAGATTATCCTTGTGTGAGTTATTTATTTATTACCTGACACATTTTGGTGGAAGCAGACATCAATTTGCCAATAAAATCTTAACCTCCATAATATACTACATGAGACTCATTCGTGTGCAAAAATGTTAACCTCTTTCCTGAATTAATTCCATCCCAGGACCGCCACGACCGACCACCAAGACCCAGTTACATAGGGGGTCCCAACCAGCTACAAGGAGTAGGACAAAAGAACCAGGGTGGCATCATGGGGTTCTTCTCGTCGGTATCTGACCAAATATCCAATGTATTCAAGATATTTGGCTGAGAAGGGTTTGGTTTTGGTAAGAAATATGTTGTGTGTGCTTCTCTGTTGGGTGTGGAAATGATTGCGTAGTGTATTAATAACACATGTTTTTATGCCTTGGTTTGTAAGTACTGTACTGTACTATACTGTATATGCACAAATAACAAATATAATGTCCATTACAGCTTAGCTTGGCTGCTCTTGCATGGAGACAAAATATTTTAGTACTATAGTTGGAAGTGACATATTACTGATAAACTGTTATTTATTTGCTGGCAACTAATTATAAATGATTAAGATATCCAATACCTCAATACCGAAGCAGAGCAATCCAGATGATGTAGTGGACTAAAAAGTTTGACCAAATGTAGCACAGTAATGTTGTGAGGGTTTTTATTGAGTCAACTTGGTAGGTTTACTCAACTCAATTGTGATGGTATTGAAGACTTATTCTCATATATAGCATATGTCTTTTTGTACGCATTCTATTGACATTTTTAACAGTTGCTGCATATAAGATTAATTAAAATTTGTGATGATCAATTCCTAACGAGCTAGGAAATTTTTTTTTGCAATACAGTGACACTTAGGTATTCTTTAAAGACTTGACATTAAGTCCAGTCATTTTTATTATGAAAATATATAAATGATTTAAATATGAAAGGAACTTATGTAATGGTGGGAACAAATTAAATGTATAATATTGATACATGTTACATTCAGATAACCAAATAGATAACTATGACAATTACTTAAATTTTATTAGTACTGTACAGTAATTGGATCTATTCCTGTGTAGGTATGCCTACACAATGTAGTGATTGGGTTATCTCGAATATCGTTTTATATGCAAAACAAATTTGAAACGTCATGAATGCAGATGCTTTGCCCTTGTATAAACCTGTACTGTATAGGCAAACAACTACACATTGTTGCCTTGATTGTCAGGATGTAGAGAAAAGATAACTAACCTACATACTTGAGTTGGACTCTATTTGCACTATCTGCTGCTTGTGTTAATGTGGTGCACATGTACTCTATATGATTACATTAATTTTCTATGGGCTTGGGTATTATGATGACGAGGTTTTAAGTAATTGCTGTAAGGGATTTAGGCATTGTTAAAATTACACAATAAGATGGTAAAACTGGACCATTAAAGATAAGGAGAACCATGGAGTCTCTATATAGCTTTTTGCATTTTTTCCACAGTGAAATAACAGTGGTCGGTATCAAATTGTCCCACTGTATACACATACTTTTAGCAGAGCTGGTTTCAAAGTAATTTATTAAAAGTAAAGATTGTGCTAATGTCTTTCTGTACATGTTTAGAGCAGTGACTCAATACTTCAGTATATGTTTACAGTTTTGAGTTACATTCCTTACATGAAAGCTTTTATTGTAATGTATGGTAGAATAAATGATAGGTTATGTAGGGAGAATATTTAATAATTAACTAAAGGAGCTTGTGGCATTATAGCCTTACTACCATGGTTTGATAAGTTAATGAGGATTAGTAGGAAGGGAAAATAGTATTAAACTTGTTATGATGTAGATTGCCTTAAATATGTGCAAGCCAAAGGTTGGCAGATTGATATTACATTGTACTATACTGTACTGTACCTGTATAGGCATCGAGACCCATTTTAATGTTATAGTAGTTGTAGCAAGTTATTGAAAACTAGTTGTTGGAAATCTTCCTCTTCTGTTTTGGAAGATGTTTTGTAGGCCTTGAATGGCAGATTATAAGTGTTTTTATATACTTCACTGTACTTGATAATAAGTACAGTGACTTGTTAAGCACTAAAAAGTAAGCAAAGATTGCATGATTATCAATACATTTGTTATGCAACATCATGTTTGCAGTCAAGTAGCGCAAGACATTGTTAAATTTTACTTACTTTAAAAAAATGCAAATTTTCTACTCATTAGAAAAGTTTGACAAGCTTGAAAAATTAGGAAATTTATGATAGGTAAGTACAGTAGTTAAGATTAAGAGTGCCCTTGCAAGCTTGATGGCAAGTTCTGAGAGGCATCCGAAACACCACCTGAACATCTTTGTTTCATATCAAGGGAATTGGGGTCTTCATGTTAACACTATTTCATTAGTGTCTCACAGATTTCAAGGAATTCAATTGGGAACACACCTCTACCACGAGCATAAAATAATAAGACTGTCATATCTCTATCATTGATTATTGTGCCCAGAAGTCAGTCATAAGGGCTACAAATTGTGTGGCAGGCAAAAAGACCACAACCTTATGCCTCAAAGATCCTGTAGGTATGGTATAATGAGAGAGAAGGTGATAGAGAGGTGGGACAGGAAACATGAAGGAAATAGAAAGAAAGGAAGGACAATCGAATAATTGAAAAGGAGCGTCTGGAACTGAATGGGCGTCCAAACCCACTGAAGGGGCATACTACCCACATCACCTCAGGCAATACCCCCCCTACAGGATAATAACTACAGAGTTGACAGTGCACTTACTATTTTGAAGTAGAATAGTAATGTGAAGCAGGTAATTGTAGATTTTTTTTAGGAAATTGGCAGCTTGTAGTTTTAAGGTGTTCATTCACCAATTGTTTGTGATATTTTAAGACGAATAGTTAAAGCATGGGACCAGTAACTTTTGTATAGTAGTACTGTACAATACTGAAGGGTTTTACAATTATGTTCATTTCTAGAATGTACATAACTAACTTGGTGAAATTCAAGCCTTATTTTGATGGCAAAAACAAACATTCTAGAAGAACATTTATTTTTTTAATTCTTGACATACCAATGTCTTTTTAATAAGTAGAGATTTATAATATAATTACCATTGTTTGGCATATCATTCTCTTGCTTATTATCTAGAGATGATTACCAATGAGCTGATACCAGCCTTCCAGTAGCTGCCTTTAAGCTAGTGTAATATTGGTTAGTAAGAAAAACAGTTTAGTGTATTGGAACTCATGTACGGTAGATAAACTGTCCCATCAATCTAGTTACACAATACAGTAATACAGTAGTTATGGGTAGATATTGTTGCTATACAAAATGTTTCAGATACTGTATTATGGACATGGTATTTCTTTCTTGTGTTGACTGTGTTACAGTCTGCAACTTGAAGTACAGGTATTGTAGAATAATACTGAACCATTATTGGAGGCCACCTTTTAAAGACTCCATATTCTGCTGAAATTTGTACTTATATCTTGAGCAGATGTATAATGCATCCTTTGTCCTTAAATCATACCGGAGTCATAGAACATAATATTTATATTATGAACAATGGTATTTAATGTGTTCATATCAATACCATAATTTTTAAAAGTCAGTTTATATTAACAATATAATCTTTTTGAAGAAAGTTAAATGTTAAAATATCGTTATATTTCTTAAAATTATATATCGGTTTTGACTGAAGATTTATTAAAAGTGGCTCAAACACACATAGTTACAACATCATGATGTTTAAAATACAGTAACTGAACTAAAGAAAGAAATTGCAAGCATATTGATGGATATACTATGAAAATAAAGGTATTCTTGGATGGAGATAGTTATTACTTGTACTGTACAGTAGTTATAATGTAAAGGTAATGTATACCATTACTTAGTATAAACCAAGCACTTATGGATAGTACAGTAATGCACTCTGAAGACGTTGTATGTTGAGGCTGTTGTATTTTGTTGTTTAAGGGCCAGTATCACAGTAGCTTTGTTAGGTTTCCTCCCTGCCACACATCTCAGTTTTTATGAGGCCTATGTACTACAGGTGCCACAATTTCTAGAACCAAGATTAGTACAGAATAATTTGGTCAATTTTGCTACTTTCAGTCTCAAGTTGCTATGTTATCCAGACTCCTTCCTTTGTGCTTATTAATCAACTTTGCATAACTGTGAAATTGGCCCTAAGATAGTTGACCACTCAGTGAATCGGGTATTGTGAAGTAGTTACAGTACTGTAGTGTAGTGTTCACTATATGGTATGTTCTTTATACCTTGTTTGTTATTTATTTATTTAAATATATTATCAATAAAGACCAATGATATGTTGATTTTCCATGCTAATCTAATATTTTATGAAAGTGAACCAAGATGCAATATTATTGAAATTGCTTTGCTGTAATGTTCAGTGTCACAGTGAACCTTGGTTCATTCTAGTGAGGTAGACACATAAGTGGGTGCATAAAGGTAATATATCCTTGTAAGGAACAGAGATAACGTTATATTATAAGCCACAATTTTTGTCCATGAATTAGATTCCTATCCCAAAAGTAATTCGACAACTAAGGAAGGCCTGCCCTTCATTTACAATAGGAAGAGTTAATGTGGATCACTTTTGACATTGGATATACAGTACAAAGATTTGTTATCGACTCATGAATGACATTATATGAAGAAAGTATATTTTAAACAATAATAAATTTTGCCAGCCCCTCAATGTGTTCCCTAGAGCCATCCCGAGTACTACTGAGAGAAGTACTGAAAAGCGAGAGGTGTTTCTGAATTCTTCTCGGTTCCTATATCCTATAGAGTTAGGACACACGTCAAGTGAGGGACCTCTCTTCTTTCACAGGTGAGGTCATCAAATGGATTACTTGTCTTTAGTTGTCGTCATTCTTAATACAGGAATTTCAGGTACAGTACTATTGGGCACAAGAATTCGTACACATGCCGTTGTCTTCGAGAGTTTACAGCATATAGAAAATGTAAAACTATGTAACTGCAATACATTATTATTATTATTACTAGCTTTGTTGTTTTGCAGTCACTGAGTCACGTGGTAAACCATTCATTGCAGTACTTCCAGAATATTGACCTTCCTTTCCATATAGCCTGTGTAAGAATTCCTGTGGCCAACTGTTCCTCCAATTGTGTTCTTAACTTGGGAATGTTCCTGACCAGCAGGCTTCGTATTCCCTCTTCAGCTAGTGCTACTTCGAGTGCACCTACTTCAATAGTTGTTGAAGTTTCTCAAGCTGTCTGGCTGAGCAGCCCCGAGCCCCTGAAGAAGGCCGACAGGGCTTTCCCACAGTGCCCTCAGAGTGTGTATGTTGTGTTGTTGGTGAGTGTGGTTGTGTGCATTGCAGTCTTCCATAATGTGTCTAATCAGCCTGTGCTCGAAGCAGGTGTTGGCGAGGAACAACCCCCCTTCGGCACACACATCCACCAGGCACTCCCCATTTTCATTTATCCCATTCACACCCCACCTGCCAACTACATTTCCTATTCTCTCATTCCCTACCTTCTCATTCATGTCTCCCACAAGCACTATCCTCCTCCCTCTCAAAACTTCTCAGTCAATCAGTTCATCCCCAAACTCTTTCATTTTCATTTTTCCCACCTTGGTCTGCACGTTTACTGGTGCAAACGTGCAGACCCATGCATACTTCACTATCCCAATCTTACTCGTCATCCATACTATCCTTGCTCCCTTCTTTCCATGTCCATCCACTCCCTCCCACACACCAACATCCCCCATCCTTTATACGAGTCTCAGACACCCCACACACATCTATTTTACTCCTTCTGAAGTACTCTACAATCTCTCTCCTATTCACCCCTTTCACCATTCCATTCACATTAATCGCTACCACTCTCAGACATTCTTCCCCTTTCATACCCCTCCCAGCCACTAGCCCCAGCCATCCGTCCAAAAAAACTTTCCAATTCTTAATGGTCGCACCTCTTACCACATTGGTTATGATACTGCCACTGCGTAGTATGGTTTTAAGAAAACATACCATTTAAACTTTGACTATGTGCAAGCCCGTTATGTATATATATTTAGACAGCTTCTACTTTTCATACAAGACTGTAGGTAGAGTAAGAAGTGAAGTAGAACAGTCAAGAATTGCAGCTTAAGTAAAATAGGAAGTATCCTCAGGTTTTTAGTAAAAGTTGCCCCTTCCTGTAGAACATGTCAATTAGTAAGAGTTTCTGCCCTTACCCTGTATACTTTACCACACAGTTCACTGCTTTAGTATATTGATCCTTGCTTTGATATTCAGTAATTAAAAGACGTGTTAAGTACTGGCTACACATCATTTGACTGGACATAAGTTGTGTACTAAGGCTTGAGTTTCATGAAGTCTTAGTACACAACTTATGTCCAGCCAAAATTTGTGTACCAACTACCATAACACATCAAACTTGTTAGTGGATATCAAAACAAATTTAAAAGTGTGGATGTCAATATACCAAAAGCAAGAAACAGCAATGACTTAATTAGCAATGGGCCCAACAACTAATTAACCTTCTTTGTTGCATGGAATTCTCTTCTGGCCTTGATTGAACACACATTCTGCAGTGGATGAAAAAAAAAATAGTTTTGACCAAACTACCATTGTAATGTTTTGGGATCATACAACCCAGCCAGGTAAGTTAATAAATGTTTATTAAATATATACAATAGAAAGATGTGTGTATGGGAGAAAGGGAAAAAAGACAGCGTGAGGAGGACAAAAAATATTGGAAGGCAGTTTCCATTATATTAGTGTATTTCTTTTTTCCTGCTAGCAGTCTTCTGATTGGAGCTGTCCACACCTCTCGGACCTGGAAGATGGTAACAGGAGATGTGTTGTTGAAAGAGGTTGAGGCGAGGCCGTCGTCCAAAAGTCCACGGTGACTGTGGAAGGACATGGGTGGAATGAGTCAAGGATTGTAGGTATAACTGGAAAGATTGGGATGGTGAAGTATGTGTGGGTGTGTGCATATGCACCATTGAAAGAAAGGTGTAAGACGGGGAGAGAGAGGAATTAAATGGGCGTCTGAGAAAGATTGATAATGGGAGGTGAGGAAGTGGGAAGTATTGTGGGTAAATGGGAATGGTGAGAATCTGGTGGATGTCTGTGCTGAGATGAGGTTGTTCTTGGCAAACACCTTTCAGCACAAGAGAGGAGTCTGATTGATTATGTGGCTGTGGATGAAAGGTTAAGGAAGGATGTGCTCGATGCGAAAGTGGTGAGAGGAATGATCCAGTGCTCCGACCATTTTGCTGTGTTGGCAAAGATGAAGGTTAGGGTTAAGTGGGAACATGGTAGGAGGGGCGAGGAACAAGGTGGTGGTGGCTAGTGAGAAATTAAATGAAGCAGAATATAGGGAGGAGTATAAGAGGAGGGTGGGATGCAGTGGGAGTGAATGATGTGTAAGAAACATTCAAAACTTTAGTGTGTAGGACAGCAGCAGAAGTGGTGGGGTGCAAAGGACAAAAGAGGGGAAAGAAAGGGAGTGCATGGTGATCTGAAGAAGTGAATGATGCAGTTGAGAATATGAGGAAGGCTTTTAGGAGAACCCTGCAGAGAAATGTGCCAGAGGAGGTGAAATGAAGACAATGAGTGGATGAGGAGTTTGGTAGGAAACTGAGTGAGAAGTTTAGAGAAAACAAGAAATTATTCTGGAAGGAAGTTAAAAGAGGAAGAGGAGATATAAAGGCTGGCAGCATGAGAATGAAGAGAGAGTGCTGGAACAGGGAAAACTGGAAACTCTTCTGCAATCCCCACCCCCTTGGTGGGAGTTCCCTGAGGTGTCCAAGCTATAGATAGACTGTGGGTAGTTAGGTGGGCTGTCTGTCCTCGTCCTCACAGTTTGCCACTCCCCTTCATCCTCCAGGTCGGTGGAGGTTGAGCTGGAACTAGTGTCGGTGTCCTGATGATGCTCCTCAGTCTCGGGGTCTTGTTGGGAAGGCTCATGTGGTGGTGGTGCCTTCCCATAATTTCCCCTGGTTGAGTGGATGTGACAACCTAGCCCTTCTGCAGTTAAGGCAACAGCAGTCTTGGTGCAGATGGTGATGATGTCTGCCTGCTGTTGCCGTTGCCGTTGCTGTGGTGGTTGGGCGTCTGCTGTCTTCCTCCCACAGGCATGGAGTGAGCCTTGGACCTGCCCACCATTAGGTCCGGCTACGTTATTAGCCTCCACAGTGAAGGACATCTCTCCGTCCCCCAGTGATGGTGGTAGGTGGACGTTGCAGATAACAAAGCCATAACCATTCAAATGGTTAAACCACTTTACCCTGCCAACAGGACTGTCTACGTTCCGAAAATGATAGATACCGGACCTGGAGAGGGAAGTTAATGGATATTTTACTGATTCTGCACCAACCATTATGTTTAAAAATTCATATTCCCACTAATTGAGCCAACTTAAACAAGGGGACCCCTGGGGAATCTGGGAGAAGGGGAATGGGGGGAATCCAGGATATGAAACGGTTGGGTCCCAAACTGTTCAATGAACAATTTATAGCAAGACATTCCATTTCAAAAATTCTTATCACTCACAATTATCATTTCATTTAATTAACTTTCCTCTTAATTGCACTAGATAATTTTCCCCTCCTTTTCATGTTATATAAATAATTTAATTTTCACTTATACCTACACCCTTCTCTAATTAGTATACTCGATTCTTATAATACCAAAATCACGTAACCATTTATAGACTACTTCAATACATTACCAATTTCCAGCAGTAGAATATAAACAAAGGTTTATCCTCTTGTTTGCCTTCACCAGTGAGTATCGTGCACCTTAAGGTTTTGTAGTCTGCTTAAGTTTTCATTCTTCAATATGGACAAAGGAAAGATGTTGGTATAATAATCCTTTCAGCTAAGTCACCTGTGGGAAGAATACATTATACTGTAGTGAAGAATTTTGTTTTTGTTTTTCCCCTACATTTATGCTGGGCAAACAGTATGGCAAGCTTCAATCACCATTTAAATACATTAACTGCTTCACTATAGCCTATGTCTTTCTCTTAGAACATTCAATTAAGGGGGTAATGCAGTGTTGGTAAATCTAGAGAAATGATTCCTCCAAACTACTCCAGACAACATGCCATTAATTTTTCTATCCTCCTGTACTGTTTCCTGGGATACTTTGGAGGAATCATAAGTATACTATCCCCTTAAAGTCACCTCATTCAAGCTCTCAAGATGAGCATTTCGGCATCTACCACTACCTCTTGGGGTATGGAGTTTGCACCCAAGTGTGCTCATCTATTTACAAGCAACAGTACAGACCAATACTATCTTCTGGATGGAAGGGATATACGTACAGAATCCTCTCACAAATACCTAGGGGTTACCATAGACACAAAATTAAAACTTCATTCACATAATCAAGAAACTGTTGCTAAAGCTGGAAGTGTTTCTATAAATTTAATATAATACACCATATGCTGTTAACCACCCTTCATGGTCTCTTCGTTTCTCACATCAGATCCCCGTTTGACTTTACCTCTCTTTTGAAACACTGAACTTCAAAGTGACCTTACTCCTCTAGAATCTGTTCAGCTTCGATGGACTGACCTGATTCATTGTTACAAGTTACTTCATGACTTATTCACTGTAGTTGGGTAGTTACTAATAAGGGATCTGTTTTGTGACCTAATTTTAAGGATTCTGTAACTATTATATTAAAAAAATAAGGTTCTCCATTTAAACCTTCTTCACCCATCTGATCTGTTGTTTGCCTCACACTGGGTCCTTTAACATCACCCCCAAACATATTCCTTTTCCACTGTTAAACTTTTAATTCAATGGTAATTAATTACTTCACAGAAAAGGGCACTTCCCACACTATACTAATCCATTTTATGTATACACTTAACTCCAGCATAAGAGACAAACTGGGTAGGAGTTATTTCACTGCTAACTAAGAGAGTAAAAAAATATATAATTACTGTAGTTGGCGCTTTTTACTTACGTTTTAAGTAAAAAAATGTCCAACCCAATCTTCTGACTGGATTGGCAGAGTTGAGCTGAGCTGGGCTGGGTTGGGTTGGGTTGAATTTGAGCTGTTGTAGTGGGTGGCAAGACCAAGAGAATACTAGTCTATTGGTGTTGGAGGAGCGTCTGGTATTGGGAGTGCTACATCTGCTTGTGTGAACTGATCATCCGCTCGAGCTGTCATCGAATATGGTCCATGGTCACAGCAGGGTTAAGTAAAGAACATAGATTGAAACTAGTGCAGGGAGAGAGAATGGAAATAGAAGGGCTATGGCAATTAGAAATTCCATACCCATCAGCTAAGAGGGTATACATAGCAATGCAATGTTTTCAGTTTTGATGATAAATTATTGCTCCAAACTATTCCATGAACCAGACACTCACTTTATTTGGTCTATTTCCTCTAGTAATTTGGAAGTAGGTGCTGCAATATGTTGAAAATGTACTATATCCCCTTAAACCATTTCATTAAACAAATGATACCCATTACAATATGCTATTATTGTGATACACATTAACCAAACAAATTCTACTCACCAATGGATGGATAGGTGCATAATTTTGCCTGAGGCAGAGGTACCAGATTTGGAATAGTAAGTGGGGGCACAAGTTTGTTTTCTTTCAAAATTGGTGTTCTATTAATCAGGGGTGGCCGAAGTTCCTGCAATGTTTATTTGAAGATCAGTTACTAGAACTTGAGGGTAAAGAGGTGTAGTGCAGGGAGAAAGAATGGCAATCAGACTGAATATAGCGGTTAGTATTTTCATACAGGGTGAATGGGGGAAATCTGTTGGGGGGGGGGGGGGATCAGAGTGGGGAGAGATCTCTTGGTCAATCCACCTGTAGATAATTTTGAGCTGCTAGTTTGTTTTGCTCCTGAAAGAAAACTCCTGAAAAATCACATTTGTAGTACTTTCCTATCGACTGACAACCAACAAGAGATGACTGAAGCCACCACGACCACAGACAATGGCAATAAACACCCGCCAGCAACCAACCTACACAAACTACCTGCCTAACTAACAAATACACCTTCCTATGACCTACAATCTCCCTATCCACCCATCCAAAGGTCTCCTGCTTACGCAGCCATAGCCGAAGCTGACTCGGGTCTCACGTGGGTGGAGAGGTCTCTGGGCCACTCATCATCCTTGTGATGTGTGCTATAGTTGTGTTTCACTCTGTCCCATTGACTGCCACTCATTGGCAGGCCTTTAACATTTATACCCTCTAATGAACAACAAGCATACACCCTCATCCAGCATTTCTCTCATGTCAGCCACCTTCACCCTCACCCTGAAGACCGACAAGTTATCAGACATAAGAGACATTTCCCCAGTGACTCCCAAACCTACCATTCTAGTCCTACATCTAACAACCAGCTATGAAAACACCAGAATTTGTTTTATTAATTTTCTATACAATTGACAAGCTCACATCCACAAGTGTCCATTGCATTACTGTCCTGGAAAGACTTCAACCTTAAAAGAATCTAATATATTTGTGACTGCTTAAGAATCTTATTGTTTACATAATGGCAGCTGGACACAGGACACCTCCCAACACTTGTCAAATGTAGAGGACTGGTGAGGGAAGCAACGAGTTACTTAGCACGTCTGCCCGAATACTGGGAATGATTGTACTGTACGTTCCACACTAGTGCTTTTTGTGGGGATAAGGGCAGTACTTGTGGGGTTTTCGTGCTCCTTCGGCCTCAACCACTCCTTTGCAACTGTCCCTCATATTTCCTTCGTGCTTTATTGCTCTCCTACCTCCCTCGTCTTACAGGATCTTCCAGGCCCAGGGCGTACTTTCATCCTCAAATCAATTCTGTCAAAAAGCAAATATTTAAGATGTATGTTGCTGGTCCAAAATATGTCCACCAGATTATTTATGCATAGATACGTTTATCACCATGATGACGATGGTGTGACACCAGTACAACTGTACAAAAAAAAATCAATACAATTATACAAAATGCAAACAAACATCCCAAGAGGCAACAAAAGATAACAACCCCTACTTTACAACAAAAATTCAAGACCTCATCAGACAACGAGACACGCTTAAACAAACATCCCCAACTCATCTTGCACAACACATTGTACACCAAATACAAGCTCTAAATACACAAAACAAAATTAAAGAAAAGAAAACACTAAACTGGCAAAGGTTTGTCAACACTTTATTGCAAAACAAACACCAGCAAACTCTACAAAACTCTAAACAGCATCACACTGTCCAACAGCAACACAATCACATGCAGCTGTCATAATAGACACTAGCATCTGCCTAGCACAGTGGTAGAGCACGCGGCTGCAGTTTCTGTGGTCCAGTGTTCGGTCCTTGCTCGAGACAGGGTAAAAATCTTTCACTGATGCCAGAGGTTACCACCCCTGTGAGCAGGGGGTGGGGGGTTTGAGTCGGCTGTCTGAGGTCTCCTGCTTACGCAGCCATAGCCGAAGCTGACTCGGGTCTCACGTGGGTGGAGAGGTCTCTGGGCCACTCATCATCCTTGTGATGTGTGCTATAGTTGTGTTTCACTCTGTCCCATTGACTGCCACTCATTGGCAGACCTTTAACATTTATACCCTCTAATAAACAACAAGCATACACCCTCATCCAGCATTTCTCTCATGTCAGCCACCTTCACCCTGAAGACCGACAAGTTATCAGACGTAAGAGACATTTCCCCACTGACTCAGACTATGCACCATTCACAAACCGTCAGATGAAGCACATCATCCACAACCTCAAGCACTCATCCGCCTGTGGCCCTGACATCAGTAACATACAACTTAAACACCTTGGACAACATGGCATACAAGCACTTACTAACATAGCAAACTACAGCTACTCACACAACACAATACCCAACATCTGGAAGCAAGGAAATATCATCACTATCCCCAAACCCAACAAAGATTCCACACTACCCTCATCTCACCATTCTATCACCCTCCTTTGCACCGCCTCATTTTTTAGTCTAATCACACCACACATTCCCTTGCATCCTCACAACATGGTTTCAGACCTACAATCGACAAACACTTCTCACTGACCTCACACAAAATCTATGATGGCATCAATCGATTTTCAGCATGTTTTGGGCCTGTATTTGGGATAATATACTCTAGCACTGAGTATGCATGTACAGATCGCTTCTGGGACCCCAAAATATTGATTTTTCGGGTGTTTTGGACCTTATTTGGGATATAAGTACAGAAGATGCATAATCAGTGCTAGAATATATCCAAAATATTGGCCCAAACATGCAGAAAATAGATATTTTTCGTGCCCAGTCGATCTGTACCTTGAACATCAGCAAAGCATTCGATGCCATCCCCGCCACAGCCTCATTACTTAAATATACAACACAAACATTTATAACAAAAAGATAGCTAGCCAACTTCTTGAGAGGAAGTCATCTAACTCTACAAGTTTCACCATCGGTGTCCCCCAAGGTTCTGTTCTGTCACCCATCCTTTCCAATATATACATGCAAGACCTACCAACATCCCAGGCACCACAAATACACATAGCTTCCTACACAGACGACATAACTCGCATGTACAACCATCAAAAACAAATGCATGCAAAGACTTAAAAGCCCTCAGATCACTTGCCAGCACAACATTAGGACACAAGAAACCACAACGACAGTGTACAAACAATATATCCGATCAGTGATGGATTATGCAAGCCCTGCCTGGGCCTCAAACCTCACCGAGACTCGTCTCAACACCCTTCAGACCATACAGAATAGAGCCCTAAAGATAATCACAGGCTGCAAAGTTACCACACCTACAGACCACCTACACCATGAAACCAAAGTCCTGAAGATCAAGGACCACCTTGACATGAGAGGCACACAAACACTTGCTGCAGCCTCCACAAACCCACTACTTGGCAGAACACCCGCACATGCCAATGAACATCAAATCAACACCCAGTACACGATACCATACACAAATATCATCTCTTACACCCTGCCCACCCCAAACCAGTCTCCAGAAACATATCCATATTCAAATCACTCACCAATCCACCCAAATACTCCAGAACAACACTCGGCTGCATGCACGACCTCCTGACATCCACCCATCTGAATCCTTCCTTCCGTGAAGACATAGTCTACCTGGCCAGGCTGCCAAGTGGCCACCACCCGGCCCTTCAGACTTATCAGAAGCTGGATGGAGCTATTGTGGATGCCTGTCCAGGATGCAACACAGCACCCCATTATGGAAGACTACAATGTACACAACTACACTCGCCAAGACAACATACACTCTCCGAGGACACTGTGGGAAAGCCCAGCACAAGCCATGGCCTTCCTCAGGAGCTCGGGGCTGCTCGGCCAGACAGCTTGAGGAACAAGTACAACTCCCTTGACACTACAGAGCCATCGTATAGGTACCACGCCATTGTCAGCACATATGTATTACATTTTATTTCAATAAAGTCAATTTATTAAACCTTGAAAATTCCTTACTTGTCAAATAAATGCAAGACATAGTCACAACAGAGGTGGGAGAGACCAGAGTGTGGGTGGGCTGAGTGAAATGTACCCGTTAAGTGAACAACTGGACCCTCCTGATGTACTGACGGCACCAGCAATGTTGCACACCTCGTCTCCTGCCACCCAAATAAAGAGAAAAAGTTTAAGCTGATAATTATAAAGTTCGTTATGATAACCATGCTCGTTGATTAAAAAAAAAAATTAACTCCTCACTTTTATATTAAAGGAAATTTACAAAATTTGGCAGCCTCAAAATTTGTCAAACACATGGACCTCATCTTTTACAGTACTGTATATTGATAGGAGGCATAACTTGATGCTAAACTTTTAAACATTCATTAGCCCATTATTTTATGGAGTCTAGTTAAAGCGAAAAACAAATGTCAGTACTTACACAAAAGATTGGCTGCACCAGTGGAAGGCAACCTTGAAAACCAACTTCATCATGGAGACCCAACTTCCTCTTCCTCAGATCCACCCAGGTCTGCATAGGTTCAAGCAAATAAACTTTAACTTGCAAAAATAACTTAGTCCATGACAAACCACTCTTATGTAATTCAATTTTTTTCCACTTATCCACACATAATCTTACATTAAACCAAAGCCACTCTACCATCTCAAAGCACATGCATGTGTTGATGCCGTATGCAAGAAGGCCTGGGCTGGGAGATTACATACGTGGACTTCCAGAGACCATGGGCTTATTGGGAATGGTCTACACTCCCGAGTCCATTAATCAATCGTCCACATGGGTCCTTGCTTCCTTCTCTGCATCAAGGATCTATAGGGGATATCTGTATATAGAGTTTGAGGACATTAAATATTTTTTTCCCAGCTGCACTATAAAGTAATTCACATTTATCCATATTTTTGTAACACTTTTCCACAAAACCAAAGCCACTTACACACGATCCTCTAGAAGAAAGTGCATTTTTTTGCAGTCAACTTTACAGATTATCTATAACAACACGTGCATCTACCTCCGTATGGATCTGACGTTGATAAGGTGATCTGGTGCATCTTGCGTCCTCCGTCCTTGGTGTTTGTCAGATGCCCTTCCTCTGGTCGTCCGTCTCAGATCTGACAAAGTAACAAAACACTATGCTGTACATCAATTGTCAAATGTACGGAGTAATTAAGTTGTAGATATTTCATAAACTTTTCATAGTCACCAACCTAACAGCAAACATTAGATATACTATGGGTTTTTACATTTAGAGTCAAGTACAAGGCTAACTACTCCCAAGACCAATAAAATAGTCTATTGGTCTTGACTACTCCGTTCCAATAGGAAAATCTACTTTAAATCCTACGAACTCGTGGTTGGAGGTGGCACTCCTGTTACTGTTCAAAGGGTGCAAGATATGTTTACTTTCTCACCAAGCATTCCACCTTCGTAAAATATATTTCTTCACTTAGCGCACCTATTACACAAGCTAGACAAATTTGATTTACATCATTGGAATAAGCGGTAAATGTATAACTACAACAATTATCAAAACTCTGGAGGGTAAAAAAAAAAAGTAATTACAGCGAGTACAAGTCTGAGAATGATATTTTACGGTTTATACACTTTACATTTTTGTGTTTTCAACAATTATGAAAACAATTCAGTAATAAAACATGTGCTCTACTTCATAAAATTATCTTGAATACGACGGTGCTTTCAGATTTCATGTAAAAGCACTACGGGAGAGAAATGGAATTTTTCTGGAATGGAGTAGTCAACTGTGATCAAACCATTTACTTAAAGCAGAAAAATCTCGCCTTCACACGGCATTATTACAGAATTAACTAGGCCTTAACATTTAGAAACTATCTGGTATTGCATCAAAACTGTTCTATTGTTGTATCTTAACCAGTGAAATTTGTCTGCTATTAGACTTGTACTGTCCTACACGAAACCTATAAAGTAACTTTTTTGTCCCTTACCAGTGTAGGGCAGTGGTTTATCATTCATCCTGTGGCTCCTGCCTCCTCTTGGTGGGTCTGTGGCTGGTGTTTCTGGCCTCTTGATTGAATGATCCTCCTTTGCCTCTTGAATGGCTCTTTGCCTCCATTTCCTCTTGAAGGGTTCTGGGAGTCCTTGGGCTGGGCAGCAAGTTTCCTGAAAGAAGTATTCCAGCTGCATACTCTGCAATGATACAGTTACCGGAGCATGACTTCTCACCGCATGATCTGGCAACTGTATCAACCACTATTGTACTGTACCATGGTTTACAAAAAGTTCATTCCTCAACCAGCCATTAAATGACTGAATGACCCGACCCCTGGTATCCTACACAAGACTAATCAGAGCAAAATTGCGAACTGTGTTGTCCACAGGCAGGGTATTCGGCCAATGTGACTGGCTGAAAGAATGAACTTTTGTGCTCCATAGTACATAAAGGTTACTGTATGGCATATTTAGTATATTCCGGTTGTGTATTAAATTAATACTGATGTAAATATCCTTAAAACTACTGTACAGGTGATCCAGCGCTGAAAGGCTAAGTAAAGCCACGACCAACAAGACTTGCCACTCATACCAGCAATCAACCAGACACTGGATAGAACCAGTCAACCTCGGGGCTGCTCGGCCAGACAGCTTGAGGAACTTCAACAACAACAACCAGTCGACCAACTTGTTAACTAAAACTGAAACCCACCACAACTACCATGTATCCCCCCCAACCCTGAGGTACCTATAGTCCCAGACTATCCTACACCTCGTT
The DNA here is from genome assembly GCA_033782935.1 of Petrolisthes cinctipes. NCBI lineage: Eukaryota > Metazoa > Arthropoda > Malacostraca > Decapoda > Porcellanidae > Petrolisthes > Petrolisthes cinctipes. The sequence continues at coordinate 37,083 of JAWQEG010005229.1, forward strand.
TTCCACCCACCCCACACCATCCTACCATGTTACAACCTTCCCTAAATCCTGACAACAGACCTACAACTCCTGACCGACAGCGGGAAGAGAAATTAATCAGTGGATATAAATCAAGATACAGTATATTAATAAGATTCAATTAAATACAGGGAACATTATGTGGTACTTAACTCTAGCTGTTGGTGATGTAGTGCAGGAGAAATGGGCAGGAAGAGGTTAATTCTGTTGAGTGATGAGGTTCGTTCGTACAAACTTAATTGGTCTTTGTGAATGATCGCCGAGACTCGCCTTCATTTGCACAAGTGTGTATCATGGTGGATAGTGGCAGGAAGCATTCACAGTTGTTCCTTCGACTTATTACTTTCATCACAATGGCAATTTGTTTTATCTGAAACCATTAAATAATTATGGCTGTCAAATATAATAATACCTTCAAGCATTTATATCGATGTTAAATCAGCTTTTTTTTTTAATAATCATCATATGTAATACGCATGTTCTTTAAAGGAGAGGATTAATATGTAACTTTAGTAACTCATAGAATTTTACCAATGCTTCGCCATTGTCATTGACTAGTGAACATAATGGAGCACTTCAAAGATAACCAAAGGATCTAAAAGTATTCCTGAATTACAATAACTGGGTAATAAGCAACTGACCTGTAAAGAGTCCTGTGTTTTGAAGTAGTGGAAAGGAAGAATTGGTATTTATCTAGACAATTGTCGTATTGTAGCAGTGTTGCCAGATCCGGCTAGGTCCCAGTATTTCGGGTTCCGGTCATTTCCTGGTACTTTACCACGGTTATTTCCTGGTAGTTTGCCCAGGTTAGGTCCCGGTAGAGTGCTGCGGTCTAGGTAAGGTTAGGTCAGGCTAATTTCAAAATGCCCCATTTGAATATGCCCGATCTTGGAAATGGGGCATTTCCAAAGAAAATTGTCTTAGAATATTATAAATTAGGGTAAATATTTAAAGAATTACCGTTATTGTGTACGGTTTTTCTACCTTCATTACCCACTTATTTAGACAATTCTAAGACTATTTTCTTCTATGGCATTTCCACCGCAAATGCCCCTGACCTTACCTAAACTAACCTAGACCACAGCAGACTACCGGGACTTAACCTGGGCAAACTACCAGGAAATAACTGTGGTAAAGTACAGGAAATGATCAAGGCAAAATACTGGGACCTTGCCGGATCTGGCAACACTGCTACAAAACGGTAATTCTTTCAATAAATACCTAAATTAGTTGGTAAAGAAGGCAAAATCATCGTAATACCCACCGTCAATAGAATAGATATTTACCGAAGAATTCTCTACAAATTACACCACCAGGGCCACTTCCTTCAAGATTGTCAGTTCAGGTTTTGGCGCCCCTTCGGCTTCAGCAACTTCTAGTATTTTCCTCAGATTTTAGATTTCTTAAGTGCTTGCTGTCCCACCTCTTACAGGGTCTCCCAAGACTAGAACGGCCTTCTTTCATAATCAGTCAACATTACCAGTAACAATCTTGGGTATTTATTGAAAGAATTACCGTTTTGCAGCAGTGTTGCCAGATCCGGCTGAGTCCCAGTACTTTGCCCCAGTCATTTATTGTACTTTATCACGATTAATTCCCGGTAGTTTGCCCAGGTTAGGTTCCGGTAGTCTGCCCAGGTTAGGTCCCGGTAGTCTGATGCGGTCTAGGTTAGGTTAGGTTAGGTAAGGTCAGATAAGGTCAGGCTAATATCAAAATGCCCCATTTGAATATGCCCTATCTTGGAAATGGGGCATCTGTGGAGGAAATGCCATAGAAGAAAATAGTCTTAGAATTGTCTAAATAAGTGGCTAATGAAGGTAGAAAAACCGTACGCAATAACGGTAATTCTTTCAATATTTACCCAATCTTGTCTGGAAAAGTTAATATATGAAATCGAATTATTATTAATTAGTCTTCACTTACTATGCTCCTTGTTCAACTACCAAACCCTTGTAACATTACAAACTAAACTTTTGCATAAAACACCAATGTTAAATCAACTATGCATAATCCAAGCAAAACCTGACACTGATATCAAGTTCTTAAAATTAATAATAATACTTACAAATATGTAAATGGTCGAGATGGAGAGAAAGAGAGGTGTGAGGCTGCGAGTAGTATGATGTCTGGCTGTGAAACAAAGATGGCGTCATGGCGTGACTGACTGCCGGTTACAAGTCAACTGTGTCAACAACACTCCTCTCTCCTCCATACCCCAACTATATACCCTTTTCCACACCTGCCTCCTTAGTATGCCCCATGAATATCCTACCCTCACCCCTATTCCTCCCAAGGCATTGATCCATCTCCCTCCCTCCACACACCCCAACAGTGACACAGGCAAACTGTTCATTGTCCAACTCCATGATTATGTTTTTATGTCTAACAATAATATCAATAAATTTGAGTCCATACAAAACAAAACTGCAAGATGGGCCAGACGTGATTACAGACACACTACATCAGTCACTATGCTTAATTAAAGCCTTAAACAAGACACAAAACTAGACCCATTGGCAACACAAAGACAGATACACAGACAACAGATGATATACAAAATCACAAACAAGTTAGTTGACATAGACAAAGACACATATCTACACCATACGGGCCTACAAGTATACGATCCACTAGAGGCAGCCACACCTTAAAATACCATACATACCAGACAAGCACCGATATATTTAGGCACTCATTCTTTCCCCGCAGCATCCAAGAGTGGAATCATCTCCCATCTCACGTAGTTAATAGCCCCACTATTAACACGTTTAGAAATAGGATCACCAATCATTACCTCCCCAATACTAATCCTCAACCAAGGCCGTCTCTATATTATATAATATATAATATGTAGACGGCCTATAGAGACTGCCTTGCCTCAACCCGCAGTCCCTGACCCAATCCACCCTTATCCTAATCCTCCCCTGAATCCTTAAATCCCCCGCATATTATGTTGCCCATGAACGGCCCTCTGCGGGACCCACAACTTGAACTTGAACTTAATTAACACTGGTAAGTAACTGTCAGACCGTTGGGCAGGAGATATAGGGGTCGCAGAACATCAAATTTTCAACTCTCTATCTCTCTCTCAAAAGTAAAAGACGAAAGTGGAGTAATCTTTGTCAGATAAATTCCTACCTACAACGAACCACAATGGAACCCAGCAGGCCACACCTACACACCGAGGTCAAACAAGTCTCTATTCTAGCGACCCTCAACCTAATGTTTTTCTCCGTCAGGTAAGATGAGGACTTCCCACACTGAAGTGTAGGATATTCGCCACTATAGGGACCCAGATGACGGCTGTTCCCCCCAGCACTGGGTTGATACACACAGTAGATCTTGTGGAAGAGGCCTGGGCTAGGCCTCCATCATTCCATGGGTATAACAGTATTATTCCTCCATGGTAGGTATCCCAATCGACATGGACGGCACCGTACGTTTCAGCACATTGGTATATGAAAACTGCTGGTGTTTAAGAGAACCCAACTGTTCTGTGAGATTACTAAGTGTACAATTTTTGTCCCATATAAATTTGATACCTATCCTAACAGCTAGATTGATTGATATTAAGCGCCGCAACAGCAAGGTCATATGGCAACCTATCCTTACAGGAAGTACATGTACTGTACGTAGGTACACGAATGCAAAATATGAGTATGTTGAAAACACGATTAAATTTGATGTAAAGGGAGTGGAGGGAGAAATCCCTTGGCTTGACTTAGGATTGATGGAAGAAAAAGGAGGGCTCTATGATATTACAATGAGTAGTTCGAGATCATGGAAGTGGTAAAATGTTAAGCCAGGAAAAGAGGAAAATCAAATTACTATGAAAGACTATATATGGGGCAAAAGTCAGGTAGGAGACAAAAAGCGCAAGAGGCGAGACAGCGAGAGAGAACGTAGGGGATTCGCCAAGGTCAGCTAGAGGAAGGATAGGCAAGAAAATCATGTTTGGATTGCATTTCGGGAAAAAGCAAGGAAATGTGATGAAACACTAGCTGCTTGGTAATTTAGGTAGATATTTCGGTAGTAGAGTCAGTTTATTTTCGTCTGACCTCCGAGATGAGGCACTTCAGTAATACATTATTTCAATCACTATGAACTTGCTGGCTACCCATTACAAACAAAATTCAAGAACAGGTTCAATATTTCATTCATCGTATTTAGTTATAACAATCACAATTTCCATTCTGAAATACGGCTTTGCATTTGAATGTTATTCAAAGGAGGGACATATTGTACTGTAGTGGCACAAGTCTGGTTTCATGGGAAAATCCTCAGAGTGGATATTCAATCCCATCTACAAAGGGGTTTTGTATTACATAGCACAGTTGAGGAGATAACCTAAAGGTCATTTCAAATGTAGATAAAATAGAGGTTAAGACAATTCTATTAACACATACTTTCCTTTATTCTGCTTTATTTATTTATACTGTTACTATTAGGTTCCCATAGCAGGCTTAAACTGAAGATTTCCAGTATTAGATCAGTGGTACAGAAGTGGAAGGGAGTTTCTTTACCCCCATGAGGTCCCTCTATACCCTAGGACACACCTTGGTCTGGCAATCGAGTTGTGAATGAGAGCATAATATACTCATAACGACTTATTTGCGGTAACTCATCTACATATCATCTTTGTCATTTTAATATTATATTATACTCTTACTCATTCACAACTCTCTTCCATTACTTGACCAAGGTGTGTGCTAGGGCATAGAGGTCACAGGCCAAGGGTATAAAAATTAGTATCCTGAGTATTTAAGCTTGTACACTCCAGGCCTATGACAGTGTTGAAGCTGTCACACATTTATTATTGGGAGATTACCATTTACCTGTAGATGATGAACAATGTCTTTCAAATCTGAATCAATCTACAGTACACCAATCATTCTAGATTATTCTTTATCACATCAATACCAACCTGAAAACAGAATAATGTTAAAAAATACAAAGCATATTTCATAATACCTATACAGTACAGTAAAGTCCAGTACTGCACTTGCTGACTAACCTTCCAAATGATTACTGTATTTCCTCTACTTCAGTGGCACAAAACTTAATCTTTCTTCTTTTCTCAATATTACTATAGTCTCTTTCTCTCACAATTTCTCCTGTATATATCTTATTTCCATTCTTGCTAAAACTGCCTGAAAGAAGTTAGGCGCTGCACAGATATTGTGAATACTTCATCCCCATGCAGTTTCTGTCTCTGTAACGGGGTCTCATCCGCAGCTGTATTGAGTAGGCCTCTCGTGTGTGGGGTGACACTTTGAAATAGACATCAAAAAGATTATAGAAATACATTTCCATCATTGGGCTTAAAAAAATATAATCTAGGTTTAGGGAACTGCAGCTAAATAATTAACTTTCATCTCTAAATTCAAGAATAAAGCAACTACAAGGAAATTATTACAATAATAATTTACAGTTTCAGGTAACTGCAGGTAATTGATTACCTCTCATCACAAAAATCAAGTAACTTCAAGGAAATTTTATCCAACATTCATCTAAAGGAATGGATCCCAACCAAACCATGTTCGGCCCAGGATATTTGGATCAGTGGCCTGCTCGAGTAGGATGTCAACCTGTTTATGAGCAGAAAGCTTTGCCTTTTCTGCATCAGCTCTTGGGTTCTCTCCCTTAGTACCCATTATTACTCTATCAAGAAACTTGGCAACACTGGCATCACTTTTTACATGCTTGTTTCTTGCAACTGCCCACTGGGTGACACGGGATGGATGTATCCCACTCAACTTGGCATTCAGTAATCTGATGCGCTCTTTAGAGAACAGCTCAACCTTGCTGTCTTCACTACTGCCCTCTTGGTTCCTAACAAAGTATAAAAAATCTTCAGTTGGTTCTTTAATAAATGCTTCCAGTACTGCTAAGAGGACAAGTTTGGAGTCCTGTAAGGCAGTTAATATTGCCACCATGATGTCATGTAACATTCCTGTATGGCCAAGGGGCTGAAAAATGTTTGCTATCTGAGGGGTAAGACGGAAAGGCATCAACTCGGGCACAGGTAGAAACTGAGCACTTGTTTCAAAGTGATGCCCAAAGTCAATTCCCACCAAACCACCAGTTTTTAAACTTACAAGGAAATTTCCACAGTGACGATCACCAATCCCAAGGAGCCAGTGGGATATGCACAGTGTAGCGTAGCTGATGGTAAACTTACAACGTAGAGAGAAGAAACCCTCTTTGCTGCTTGAGAGTTTAACAAGCCCGCGGCGCAGAATATCCCAAGGAATCTTGTTAACAGCTACTTCATACCTCTTCACAACATTTTCTCTGACACACTTACTACTTATATCCCAAGGCTTTTCTTTACTATACAAGGAAATTGCATTCTGATAGCAATCCTTCTCATTATCATTGAAAGAATCCCTCATAAAATCCTTCAGTGGTTGAGTTGATTCGACCCATTTTAAAATTCCAGTCTGGAGGGAAAGTGGCACTACTTGGTATGTGTCAAGGTAAGGCCGGAGAGGTGTATGCGAGAGGAGTGGAGAACTATCATACACCGAATTCATAAATGTGAAGATCTGCTGGATTCTCTGATCAGTCCGCAGATCTTCCCCCCATTTTACCAAATACTTATGGTCACAGTTATCATCGCCCCTAACCACTACTCTCATTGGTAAGCGCAAAGATGGCATCACTGCTATCTGCTCCTCAAAACTGGATATTTTAACATGGTACTCTGGTAAAGGTTTTGACAAACCAGTGTACTGTCCTGGCAATTCTAATACGTTAGGGTACTTTGATGCCTGAAAATTTGCTAACCATGGTGAATATGCTTTTAATTGTCTTGGAAGCTTCTTCAAGTAAGCTTGATCATGTCTCATACTAGATTTTATGTTACCTAAGGTCTTTCTTATCTGATTAAGGGTTGTACTTTTCAATTTTGATAAGTTTCTGCCAAATGCATCATCCAATTTTGTCAGAGCTTCTCTTCTTATACAATCAAGCTTGCAATGAGCTTCACCTTTCACATCTGCAGCCTCACATTCAGCTTTATTGTCAGCCATTAAGTACTCTTCCTTCACCTTTTTCAAGCCATCTTCCACAACCTTCTTGTCCTTGCCATTTGCTAGACCTGCAATGGCATCTTTGCATGGAATATATGGAACAACCAAAAGTGATATAGCTGACACAAATTGAGAGAGTAGAGGATTTTTGCAAAGTTCATTCTCAACTCTTTGGCACATGGCTTTGGCAGATTTTCCCACAGTACTGGTGAAGTCATACTGTCTGGAACTGATCATGAATGGGTATGTAACAGCTTGTGGGTAACATGCAGTCACCTTCTCTACAACTGGCTGGAGTGCCAAGCCTGATGGTTTGTCCACATAGATCAGGATGTGACTAAACCACAAGAGGAACATCCAGGTAGGAACTGTCTCACAACCCTCAATAAAACTTTGCACCAGGCTTGTATCTTCTTCCATTAGGTTAATCAAGCGAGGAAAATGGTAGTGAGCATCATGTGAACCAAGTGTCATGGCTTTCAAAACGCTGGCAACTAGTGATTTGGAATATTCCTGGGTATTAACATGTTCTGACCAATTTCCCAGACAGTCTTCTGAATACTTGGCAAGAGTCATGAACATATCTTTACTTTCATTGCATGACTTCTCTTCAATATCAAGTTTGTTCTCAGTAGTTTTCACAGCTTTCTGGAGACACTCGTAGCTATCTCTGAGTAACTCTTCGTACCATGAGTCCTTGTCAGTGGCTCCTGGAAATTTATCAGCCAAAACTTGCATGTACTGATCATCCTGGTGCCAGTCATCACCCATGTCTCTGATGCACTCACAAATGTTTGTACACAACTGACTCTCCATCCTCAGGTACTGCATCTCCACCTCTGAGTCATGCTTCAATACAGACATAGTGCTCACCTTTCCAAGGTGTTTTGACCATGCCTCCACAAGATATTGCAATTGCTGACTGGGTTTACCTTTTCCCCGGAGCATAGTAGCTCCTGCCATTAAGAAGTAAAACTGGGCCACTTCTGCTTCACTTTCACAGAGACTCTTTAGTTTTTTTAAATGTCTCATTGCCAAGTGGTAATTATTCTTCACAAGAGCTGCTTTAATGACAGACTTATTGATAGATGACTTTGCTTCATTCAAAAGTAATGGTATGTCACATTCTTCAAGTGAAGAACATGCTTTCTCCTGTAGGAAGTGAAGGTACAAGTTTCGGTATGATGACAGTAACTGAACTAAGAGAGGCGAATCATTTACATTAGCTTCTTGAGCTTTCCACTTAGTCACAATTTGCCTTACTTTACTTAGATATGTATTATTTTCAGCATACTTGACTGTCTTCAGAAAATCACCAAGCTCGTTGACAAGTTGTACATTACGCAATGTATCTATAAGAGGCTTAGGAGTAAGCAGAGAATATTGTGATAGTGTATGGAGGATGCTGGAGGTGGTTTTGGATAGGTATGCTTGTGCTTGAGGCAACTTCTCTTGGTGCACTGACAATACAGCCAGCTGCAATGCTAATTCCCCCTCAAGTATGGTCCTATGCTCAGGTTCCATAAGGGCATCGTCCACAAAGCTGCACAAATTTCTGTCAGATTCTGCCTCATCTAGGATCACCATTAGCTTGGAGTTGACAAGTGATGGGAGGATGTATGCAGCAGGGCGCTGTAACTTCCAAACCTGTTTCAGTGACACTTGACCAGTCGAGTTGTCCTTCAAGAAGCGATCCTCTACAAATTTTTCTAACTCCGACCACTGACCCAGCAATGAAGCACATGATGCATACCACTCCTCCCAAACACGCACCTGTGAAGGATAAAGTTTATGAGACCTCATACTACTGACTAAGCAAGTCACTGTATTACAAAGAATGCTTCCATTACTGATAAACATACTTCTTTTCATACACAGAACAATTATAATTATGAGATAAAAATTGAGAGATAACTGGAAATTTCATAAAAGTTAAATAACTCAGATACTGCAGTGACCATGGAGGTACTACTGCCAAAGTGTCATTACTCAAGGAATTTCTTGGATTCATATTTTATTCCCAGACTATACCGTCTCCTACAACTGGGCTATACGTTCAGTCCCAGTTATACAACACACACATCCATGTAAAAATCACCTATATCTCTATCACAGAATACCTTTTACTTAAAATAGCAAAATACACTCTACTCCATAAATATCATCTGGGGGTTCTCTGGGGCAAGAAGTGAATAGCTCCTTTGGTAAGGATAAGCAGAGGCCCCCAGTTAAATATTGCCAATTGACGTACTGATGTTGGTACTATTTTGTCTTGGCCAGCTCTTAGGGAATGTTTCTGTACCGAAACAAAGTATCAATCCATATGAATGAATGAGCACAAGATGTTACTTCCCAATCATAATTACAGTATCCACATTAATATATTCAACCATTCAAAATGATGACCTCACTCCCTCCACGGGACATTCCATCCAACCACTGGAGGTCAAGGGACTGGCCAAGGCAGAAGCCACAAAATGTGAGTTATTTTTACATATGGGTCATAATATCAATGCAAAGTGGCCTCATAGCTACTGCATTATTACATTTATATTACAAGAAGGGTGGGGGAGTTTTCTGGACATCAAGGTCTCCATCTTAAAATTTCTTCAGTCAGTGCAGCAATGCTGTTCATTTTCCCACAATTCAGTTATATTCTTTCCCTCATAAAAGTATTGATATTAATCAAGCACTACATTATGCAAAGTCTGTTTATTATTAAGTTACTTTCTATTTCTCATGATACTCACAGACACAGAACCATACCTAACAAAAAGCTAAAAACTATGGTACCCACATATCTGTGCAACTCAACATGCCAGCAGTCTCTACATAACAGAATTGACACGTGATGTAGTGGTTGAGGTTTGCCAAGGTATAAATGAGGCTTTACAACATATTTTATACACACATGAAGTTTACTCTGATGTTTACCTCTGCTTGATGTGGCTGGTCATCCCACTGAGGTGTCATGAGTGCTTGGCGATAGTGTAGGAAAGCCTGTACATGGTCACAAGTTGCTTCAGCTTCTAGTGCAGCTCGTGTTTCCTGTTTGATATCCCCCAGTTGACTCCTCACTATACCATGCACTATGTCCCACATTCCCAAGTTCTTGTACAACCTGAGATTAGATTAAATGCAAGTACATCACTAAAATGTTATATTTTATCATGCAACTCATGGCTTCAGCAAACTGATGTTTCATGCTGAGAAGTAATGGGGTTGGCAAGGATGTCTACATGGAGATGGAACCAAAAGCTGTGCATGGCAAAGCATCGCTTGACATATGCTCCCCGATGAGGATGAAGTTAGGGAACTGAATGTGTGTACATAGTCTGGCTGCCAGTATGGAAGTGACCTCTTATCCAAATTGTGATAAGTAGATATTTTCACTGTGCATGAACTGGCCCAAAGGTATTTGAAACAGGGAAACTTTACCTTGAGGTTTCAGTAGTGATTCAGACCCAAATTTCTACAAAATTGTTACCCCAAATTCATTCACAATTAGAGGAAGGAAGTTACCAGAGTGCAGTATATTTTCAGCAATCATTATTCTAGCTTATGATATTAACAAATGCCAAGTTATACACAGTAACCTCCTTATACAGAAGGCATTATATTTAGGGTATATTATATTTCTTCATGGTTGGGGCATCAGAACATCTATGAGCATGTAACGGTTGTTACTGTGTAGTGAAGATGTTATCTTCACTTGGGGTTAATGACAAATAAGTTTTGTGTTGGCCTAGTCTAGTCTTTATTTCTTCAGGTTTTACATTGCATATAAAGTTTTATAGCTAACCTGGAAGCTAACCTGGAATATGATCATGTGACTATATTTTATAGTCAACCTTGAATATGCTCAATCATATACATAAAGGTTGCCTGCTACAATACTCCCCCCCTTAGTGACGAGGAAGGAGGAACGATACAGTCTTCTTATGGCGTCCGCTTGCATTTCCTGGAGGGACTTGTTGGTTGGTATAGGATGAAATGGAAGATGCCGTTTCTGATTGGTGTAGCAGGAAAGCTGGTTTCACTCGATCTATTGAGACCACGTAGGAGGATCCATTGCGGTTAATCGTCATGGTTTTCCTTGTTCTTTTGAGGACTGCGAACGGACCCTCGTATGGAGGTTGTAATGGTTTCCTAACTGAGTCCACTCGTACGAAAACGTGTGTACAGGTGGCGAGTTCTTGGCTGACGAACGTTTTTGAAGAGGTTTTCCGTGGCTGCGCTGGCTGTAGCTTATGCATGGATTCTTTGAGGCTACTGGTGAAGTCTTGGACACTGCAGGGCTTGGGATCAATGGTGCTCGAGAGGAACTCGCCTGGGAGTCTGAGCGTGGTTCCATAGACAAGTTCAGCAGAGGAGTAACCAATGTCTTCTTTTACTGAGGTACGTATACCAAGGAGAACGATTGGCAGAGTCACAGTCCAGTCAGTACGATTTTCTGCCGTGGCTGTAAGTGATGATTTAAGTTGGCGATGAAAACGTTCAACGAGGCCATTTGACTGAGGATGGTAGCTCGTAGTTCTATAGCGTTTAATTCCCAGTAGAGACATTATCTTGTTCCAGAGGCAGGACTCAAATTGGCTTCCACGATCCGAAGTTAGGCTGAGCGGTACCCCAAATCTAGAAATCCATGTGTCGATGAAAGCTTTGGCAACAGTGTCTGTTGTGATATTAGTAAGTGGTGCAGCTTCTGGCCAGCGAGTAAATTTGTCGACGCAGGTGAGAATATACCTAAACCCATTGGAGTAAGGTAGCGGGCCGACGATGTCAACATGCACGTGATGAAATCTTTCCGTAACTGGTGTGAATGTTGCTGCAGGGGAGATTGTGTGGCGTGTCACTTTTGAAGCTTGGCACTTCACACAGGTGCGAGTCCAACTCCTGACATCTTTGTTGATGCCCGACCAAATGAATCTTGAACGCATCATTTCTTGTGAAGCTCGTATTCCAGGGTGAGAGAGGTCATGCAGTTGATGGAAGAGAGGGTACCGGTGATTCTTTGGCAGGTAAGGTCTGTTAGTGCCAGTAGATGTGTCCACATAGAGCTGTATGCGAATCCCCGGGATTTCAACCTTCCTCATCTTTAATGCTGCATTTTCCTTTAATTGCTGGAGCTCAGCATCACTTTCTTGATCTGCAGCAATGGCGGCATAATTGATAAGAGTTGAAGAGGCTGCTGTGATGTTGCGGGACAGCGCATCTGCAGGTGCATTCTCAATTCCTTTGACATGTCGAATGTCCGTTGTGAACTGTGAAATGAAGTCCATTTGGCGGAATTGTCTAGGAGTGTACTCTGTCTTGTTGTTCACGAAGATTGTTGTTAGAGGCTTGTAATCTGTGTAGATGTGAAATTTTCTACCTTCAATGAAATACCGGAAACGTTTGATTGCCTTGTAGATTGCTAGAAGCTCTCGGTCGAAGGCGCTGTATTTCATCTCGGTATTGCTGAGCTTTTTGGAGAAGAAGGTGATAGGCTTCCAGCTTCCGTCTATGTATTGCTGTAAGACCGCGCCAATACCAGTGCCTGACGCATCTGTAGAGATGGATGTCTTGGCATTTGGGGTGGGATAACTTAGGGCAGCTACCTCACTGAGTGCCTTTTTTGCCGCATTGAACGCATTGTCAGCTTCTGAAGTCCAGTCAAGTTTGATGGATTGACCTTTCTTGCAGGGCTTTGTCATGGTATACAGTGGCTGAAGGATGTGTGAGCAGTTTGGGATAAAACGGTTGTAGAAATTTATCATCCCTAGGAACTCTTTCAGCTGGCGCTGGGTCGATGGCTTTGGGAACTGCTGAATTGTGTCACACTTTGACTGAAGTGGAGTGATGCCTGCTGAAGACACTGTGTGGCCAAGAAAATCGATTGACGAGGATCCAAATTCTGACTTGCCAATGTTGATCTGGGTGCCATAGTCGCGTAGACGGGTGAAGACTTGCTCAAGGTGTCGTCGGTGAGAATCTGTGTCACGGCTGGCGATGAGTAGGTCATCAATGTAGGCAAAGCAAAAAGGTAGGCCTCGCACAACTTCGTCTATAAAGCGTTGAAAAGTCTGGGCTGCATTTTTCAAACCAAATGGCATCCTGATGTACTCAAACAAGCCAAACGGAGTTACGATGGCTGTTTTCGGGATGTCCGCTGGGTTGACTGGAATCTAGTGGAATGCCTTGACTAGGTCAATCCTAGAAAATGTAGTGCAGCCAGCAAGCTGTGATGAGAACTCTTGGATGTTCGGTATGGGATACCTGTCCAAGGCGGTGCGAGAGTTGAGTGCGCGATAGTCTCCACATGGTCTGATTTCTCCGTTCTTCTTGGGGACTGTGTGCAGTGCAGATGACCAATTGCTTGAGCTGGGACGAATGATTCCGTGATGCATGAGGGATTCGAACTCTGCTTTTACTGCTCGGTAGCGTTCTGGGGCTAAACGGCGTACCTTTGCGTGAGTTGGTGGTCCTTTTGCCTCAATGTGATGGTACACATGGTGCTTCACCTGGTCGGTTGCTGAGAAGGGCCTAGTAAGTGTCGGGAAGGACTTGAGTAATGATGCGTAAGGGTTGCCTTCGTTAATGACCGATATCTATGTACTCTTCTCGGCAACTGGTTTTGCTGCAGTACTAATGGAAGTCAGTGAATCCCTGAGCTTACGATTTTTAATGTCGACAACAAGGTCGAAGTTTGTCAAAAAATCGGCGCCCAAAATGGCTTGTGAAACTGCTCCGACGTAGAAGGTCCACCGAAAGCAAAACATTTGCTGTTTGTAAACCGGTATCTGGGTCCCATTGGCAGCGTAGAGGTGAGTGATTGGTGGCAATGACTTGTGGCATGCCTGTGCTGGTAGGACGCTTACTTCAGCTCCGGTGTCAATGAGGAATTCAATTCTTGATAGTGGATCATGTATGTAGAGCAGTTTCGATGTAGTGTGGCGAACACTATGCTCCCTTAATGCTCGCCGTTGGCATTTGACGTCTTGAAATTGCATGGCTGCCGACACTTAAACGCGTTACTGCCGAACCTATTGTGGTAGTAACAGATTCCATCATTCCTTGACCTGCTGTTGGACCTGGACCGTTGTCGATAGTGATGAGATGTCTTGTCACGGCTCCGTTGGTGACTGTTCAGCTGCTCTCGCATAGCACTGACCTCCAGGGAAAGTTTTGTTACGAGTTCTGCAAGTTGCTTTATTTCCCTATTCTCACCAATGTTCATTAGTCTTGACGAAGTGTCAGTGGGAATGGATGCCATGAACTCGTCTGCCAGTTTAGCCAGTTCTTCTAGGGGAAGCTTGCTCTTTACGCTGAAGAGATTCTGTTGAATGGTTGGTGGCAGACGTTGGTAAAAGAGTTGTCGTAGCAGGTCTTGGTCGAACTTCTCCAGTTTGTCTCCCAGTAACTTCTTCATGCGGTACAACAATTCTGTTGGCCTCTCGTTACCTAGTTCTTCTTTCGACACTAACTCCTGAAGTCGGGTTGCCAGTGAAGATTCCAAGCGGGAGAGAATAGCACTTTTCAGGTCCTCATAGGGAGTCTTGGAGACCACTGCCTTTAAAATTGTTTCTGAGACCTGAGACAGAACTTCAGGTGGCAGGAGGGCAGTTGCGTGGCAAAATTTCGTGAGACTAGACGTGGTGCCACTTGCCTTGAAGTTGCACTCTAGTATTGAGAACCACATGGCAGGGTTGTGAGCGCAGAATGTAGGGGCTTTGAAGGCCACTGAGGCTACATTCTCGTCGTTATTTGCCACACGTTTGTGGTTATGTCACTCAATGTAAAACATTTCTATCTATCTCTGATGAAAATGAAGAGTGGTTGAGGACTAGCAATGGTATAGTAAAATTGAGGGAGAGAGAGATCGCTTGTGTTTGTGCACAGAGAAGCCCTTGGTGGTGCACATGTTAAAACTACGATATTTCAGTTATTCATACAACACCAGCTGACATCTAATTTCAAATACTTGGCTTAATACCCGTCAACGTGAAATACCACCACAAAACATGTATAAAAAGTAATATACTGAACTCACTCAGTCATATTGATCCAGATGCTGGTTTCTGGAGAAGCATCCCCACCCACTTCCACTCTGGCCTTCTTCCTGGCTGGAGGTTTTTCTTGGCCACGTCTCCTCACAAGCAGTTGCCTCTCTAAGACCAGGATACCTAAAGGCTCGAGTCGGCTTCCTAAGCATGCTGCAGGATATTGGAAGATAAGGGAGGCAACGTCAGTGTTTAAAAGGAATGAGTGATGCAATACAATACTGCAATATCTTCAAAATACTCCTAACTGATTGGATTATTTATATACAAGGTGAAGCCATAAAAAAATTAGATGCCGGATGAGGAATTTTACTGTCAGACATCAAAAACAAGCATTTCCACAGCATCTATCCCCTGGAGTTATAAGAACTGAAACCCTGATGCTTTCATACTATATCAACATTGAAATTCTTGGAGCAAACGTGACATTCCTTGGGATAATCATAAGATGGAAGGATTGACAGTTCTGCGTATATTTATTCTTTGTCTTCCTAAATAATAAGTTTCCTTTCCATAGTTTTTTTTTTTTTTCTTGCAATTTTTATGTGAAAAGGACATTAGAAAGAGTTATTTCATAAAATTAACAATCTAATTGTTCATCCTTCTACTTCATTTGTCTTACCAAACATCTTTATTTCTTTCTCTTAGGAGGACTGGTGGCCTGTAGAACACTGGATTCATGATGACATGAACTGAGGACTAAGACCAAATATAATCTTACTTTTCTCACAAAGTTTTCCTAGTTATTTGTTCCTGACTGCATCGTTAATAATAGAATAGATGCAGTGAATTCTGCTTCTCTAACACAAGAAATTAATACTTTCTCTCTTGGTACTATTTCTCTCCAAATTTCTTTGCTATACTACTGTGCAATGCACAAAAGTACTAGAAGAAGTTCGCCTGATATAACTTGCTGTGGCCAATCCCATGATAAGAGGTATTGATGAATGGAAAGAATAATTTTACTGTACTTATGTACTTATCTATCTCCACTCCCATAACATTTTCCAACTGTTTCCCCAGATAATCATTTTTCAGACCAATGAATCTGAACTGATCCTATGCCCCCTCACCTGCAGTGAGTGCCTCGGAGTCAACTGCCATATCATTTTCTATTGCTAGGTGTAGGGCTGTCCTCAGTACCTCTGACTGGCATTGGTAACTAGTGCCTAGGATGGACTCTACTGCATCTCTTAGCTGGTTCAGCCATGCATCTGGGTCTGGCATGATCGTGCTGGCTGCTGCAACTGCACCTTTAACCACAGTCTCCATTACCAACCGGGCCACCTTCTCATCACGCTGTAATCATGATCACTGATGTAAGGATGGTTCGGGGTTAAGAAAAAGTTGAGAATTACAGCAGCTGCATATGTAAAAGGTGAGATTAAGAATAAAACATCAATTTGTAAGAGCAAAAAAAAATAAAAATATATGAGTAGTAAGTGGCATGTAGTGGGGGTGGCTGGGTGGTTAGTGTTCTGGACTTGTAACCTATGGGTCGGGAGATCAAATCCTCTCAGGAGAGGGGCTGAGAATTTTATGCTTCCAAATCAAGTTTCAGGCACTAACTCTAAAGCCACCGAACATCGTAAAATACCCTCGCTGGTACCATAATAGCTGCAGTATTTGCTGGGTGCAAGGTTGGAAGTCATGACATGTGTGTGTTGGTTGCAGTTGACCTGGGCCACGATAACGGGATTGGTGAAGCATAGGTCCAGTGTCAGAACATATAAAAAAAAAAAAAAAAAAAAAAAAAAAAAAAAAAAAAAATGCACCCTCTTATTAGCCAGTGTTTCTATATAAACCATCAACCCAGTAGCTAATGCCTCATCATCTAATATAGTACATTACCTTATATTTTGCCTGGAGTAATTTACTGGGTTTAGGTAAATTGCATCCTATGTAAATGTTTTATTTCACCTTAATGTAGTTTTTAATATTTCAACTGTAGGTACAAGTATAGATTTATGATAGAACCTTTGCTAAACTAATGAAAAAAAGTACAGGAATAGAGCCAAATTTAGTCAACCATACTAGAGAAAAAGTAGATCCACTACCTGTAAATATAACCAAGTCAACCATTCAAAATGGCACAGAACAGCCATACTAAATTAATAGAATCTTCTAATGAAATTCACCAAAAGTGCCAACACATCCATTTCATTGTTGATAAGGGTGTACAGTTCAGATTCGCTAGTCATACATATTGCATTTATTGTGGTACCCGAGAGGTGCACATTAAAATTAACAGGCAACTGGTTCCACTGAATTTTAATCTCACATATGAGGCAGACTGAAAGAAGTACAACAATTGCACAGTATTCATTTGTTATAAAATCTGTCAAAATACAATTTCAATTATAGATACCTTATTCAAAACCCACCCCCCAATATCCAGATGGTCCCATTTCCAGTATGCAATAAGAAATCTTAATATGTGTAACTGTCTAATAGTTAAGTTTTACTGCCACTGTATGTTTGTACTTTAAACCTTATACACTAGGCTAATTTTTCTTAATGGATATACACAATATACTTCACATAACCTACCATAGTGCATATGGGTTTACTATAAACACCAACCTGAGCCAGTGCCTGAAGGGGGGCAATGAGTGCTCGATGAGGTATTTGTACATCTGGGAGCTCACCCACGCGATACTGTCTATACATCGTCACCTGTGTCCAAAAATTGTGTACTGTAATGTATAATGATTACTGCTGTGCAAAAACCTCTGAAAAAAATTTATAGACTCAGAAAATATTACAGTAATACAGTCCACACGGAAGGCTTGTAGGGCATGATCATTACTTGTAATCTCCATCTGTAAAAAGACTCATTTATTTTAAAATACTGTGCTGAATTTGAAAGTTACTTGTTACAAATATATTTGACATTTGCATTTACCAACTGTTCCACTATAAATTTCATCAGCAGAAATAATTTTTAGCTTACATTAATGTTAAGTAAGAAAACTAATTGTTAAGTTGGTCTGTTTAAAACATTAATTACAAAAATATTTTATCCTCCACAAAACAAGTGTAGACTGATTGATTAACTGACTACAGTAAAAGTCCAGTCTTTCGGCATCCAACATTTCGGCACTTCTTTAAAAAAGTCCCATTCTGATAATTATTCGACATTTCGGCACATTTTCCAAAAGATATCGGTACATGACAGCTTTGAAAAGGGCGCCTTGATCGTCGGTCATCTTGTGTAGTGACGTCATGGACTAAACTCCTTCCATTAGGCTAACTGGCTAGCTACCTGGGCTCTAGTGTGAGAGGGCAAGAGTAGCGTGTACCAGACGAGTTTATTCGACTCTTGTGAGTAATGAGCGTCACTTTGGAATGCGTGGTGAACTTGTGGTGAGCTTTTTCTTGGCCTACCTCTATTATTACAAACATATATTATTATAAAATGGCTTCAACAAGTGGAAATCTTTCTTCTGTAATAATTACAAAATTAATTAATACAAACTAAGGAATGTGTGTGAACGAATAAAAATTCAATGAGTTTTGGTGATAACTGAACAAACCATCCCACTACATATCACCCTCTCACTCCCTTGTTACACTCGTGATAAGCCTAACCCCTTTATAATGAACAACTTTTCACCCTCCCGCGCCCTTGATACACTCGTGATAAGCTTAACCCCTTTATAGTGAACTTCTCAAAACAGTAATTTTTTTATACTTTTAGCACATATCTCGGTACAGACATTTGATATGGTGAAAAGTGCAAGTGATTGTAAGAGAAAGTGACAATGAATATAAACAAAGGAAATGTGTTTGTATGAGACTCATGGATTATTGGTGATAACTGAACTTGTGAACCATCACACTCACTCCTCACTCACGCTTTTAGAATGAACAACCTTTAAAAACGTACATTTTCCATACTTTTGGCTCAAGTTTAGAACTAATTCACTACAAAAAATCACATGCTATACAATTATCCAATGATTCGGCAAATTCAATGTTTCGGCACCTACTTGGTCCCGAAGGTGCCAAAAGACAGGACTTCTACTGTATTAATAAAACAGAGTACAGTAATATGGAGATATCTATTCATTTTGCTGCCTTACAGCACTTTAACTATATCATGCACAAATCTCAAAGCAAATTTATATTGATAATCTATTATACCCTACAATGCAATGAAAAGTAAAGGGAAAACAGTAAAGCCTCTCAGACCTGTGCTTCCCTCCGTGACCTCCTTTCCTTCTCCAGTGTTTCCCTCAGTCTGCTCCGACGCTCTTCCAGTTTAACAAAGTGTATGTACTGCTTTTCTCGGTCCTGGTTTCTCACAAAGCGCCTTCTCATCAATTTTGATTCAACATCAATTGAATCTGTATAATACACATGATGTATTAATACTAGCAGGTTCAGCAAATAATTGAAGAACGAAAGCATTTCTTTTATTGTTTCGTATGATACTCATTACTTTTCCCATTCTACGTCATTGAGTTGGTCAGGCCCCTGTAGTTAAGTGTGCTGATATAAGTGACTGGCAAAATATAAATTTAATAACTTTTACCATGGGCTACCTACCAAAGCTAGGAAAGATATGGCTGATGTACTAAAAGCTGAATTTCATAGCTGGTAACAAAATAAACAATAAAAAACTAACCTGATGTGTCCTCACTGTGTGGTTGAAGGCGGGTGTTGCCGATGCCAGCTTGCTTATATCTTCGCAGGTCATGCTTACCTGAAAAACATACATATGAGTGTGTGGGCTACATGCAAGAAATGTCAGAGCCTCAGGGGCTAAGCTATGATGACTAGTATGATATCTCTCAATCAATACTCCAAGGTTAACTAAAAAATTTGGTACTGTAGTTACTAGAATGCCTTGTACCGTACATACTTATGATTTCACTATATTTTCTTCCAATTCACCCTATCAAAAATCAGTTAACTCTTATAAATTCAGGTCAGCTTAACCTGAAAATAAATAAATATACTAACAAAATATAAAACACACAAGTCCACTGCTCTATGCCTGGTTACTACTTTACATTTACATAAGTAAATATAAAAGACTCACCAGACTTGCCAACAGTGAAGAGAAGTCCACCAGTGCTTCCCTGAGTAGGGGCATGAGATGCTTCAAATTCCATATCTGCTAATGTTGTGTCAAAGGTGGAACCAGATACCCAGTTTGAAGCAGCTCCTGAAAAATGAAAGATCAAATTGGTGACTTTATTTATATAAGTTGATATAAAAAATAATACAATTAACTTTCTGTCAGTTGTAAGAAAAGAAGTTTACCCCTAACAACTTATTGGAATCTATGACTATAGCAGGATGCAACACCCGAACAAAAAAAATTCAGCAAACTTCAGTTCTGTATAGACCTGTTTTGTGCCAATTTGAATAAATTAGTACAGTACCCTTCAATTTGCTGACATCTAGTCCTTCAATGTTACCTGGCTGTTGTGTGGCTGAGAAAACATTTGCCTGTGTTGCCTGCACTCCTCCAAGGCCTCCATGCCCCTCATCCATGTCTTCTCCTTGTGTCATGGTGAGGTAAGAAGAGATGGATGAAGGTGAGTCACTAGTATTTTGAGTCTCAGCAAAGAGGGGTATCATAGAGGAGTGCCGTGCTCGCCAGGCTGTACTCACCCGCATCTCCTGCAAGAAAAACATTATGTTAATATGCTAATACCAGGCACAATTTTATTGCTGAAAATCACAATAAATTAAATTAATACATATTTAATGTTACCCACAAACATGTGGTGGCAAAGAAAAGTATGATGATTTCCTTTCACCTTAAATATACAGTATAAAGACTTTTCACTATACTCTACTGTACTTCCAACCAATGGCTTTGCTTCCTCACATAGTGCTTTGAGAGTAGGATAGTCACAAGATGTAACAGTGAGCAGTCACAAGATGAAAAGAGTAAATATTTTCAAATGCCTGCTAGAAAAGTAGATATACTTGTAGTAGGTTACAGCACTCCATTTTCATTTGACATTTCTTTTCTGAGTCCGCCTCGCTTTGACTGCGCATATCCTAAACTTACCTATGAGCACTTACCTAGTATGTTCTACAGTATTTACCAACATTACACCCTTGTTAGGTGAGTAATGAGCCTCCTTGTAAGGCACACAGAAGTAGTGTGTATACAGCATAGATTCTGCAAAAATACCCTGTGCTAACCACATCTCACCTGGCATTCAGTGCATCTCTGAAGTTCTATAAACCTGATACAGATTATTACCTTAAATTTACAAACGCTAAGGGGCTGATGGAATATTTCTCGTTGGTAGTCTGCTGAGCGACTTGTTCCTTCCAATAGAATGTATGAGGCCAACTGCAGGAAAGAATCTTCACTCTCTGGGTTGTAAATCTTTTGAAAGATGTGTAGTAGGCGTTGAGGAAGGGAAAGTTCCCGTGAATCTAGAAAGGAATAACAAGAAATTTTTTCTCACATACAATTGAATGCACATGCCTAATATCTGTGATTTCAATCAATTGTACAAAGCTTTGAATTGAGAAACAGTAGTAGACAGCAGGCTCATTTTTAGTCAAATGATATGGTAACATTCTCTGGCAAAGGAGCACAAATCTGTGGTAAGGTTACCAAGACTTCAATACTATTGAAAGACTGTCAGAATCATTGTCTCGCAAAGCAATTTAAAACATAATCATTTCACAGTGAATCACTAGATACAGATGAATCCATTAACCCAAAGTGTCTATGTAAAGCAGTCAAAACAATCCTACCCCTCTGAACAGCACCGAGTCATAACCATAGTTTAGTTGCTTTATGAGAAGGAACTAAAGGGTTCATGAAATAGGGCTCCCTGATTCCAACACTGTGATTACAATAGCTTGTCAACCAATTACAGTATTATCTACAGTAATTACTGTATACAAAGTTAAATTTTGTGAGGAACATACCCAGTCTATATAAAATCAGCATTAAGAAACAAGTAATATACAGCCCCAGCAGCATCTTGATTATGTAAGGAACAAAGAATTGCTATAATATATTCCTTAATGCTAAGAAAAAGCCACTTTTTATAGACAAAAAGTATTTAATATGGACGTTTCGGAGGCAACTACCTCCCTCTTCAGCAGTACAGAGTTGAATGAAACATGAAAGGAAAATAAGTAGCTGACAGGGGGAGGGAGGGACAAGGTGTGTTCTGATGACAGACAGACCACACCTCACCTCACCTCACCCAACTGACCTGACCTGGCCATTCTTCAGGGACCCGAGGTAGTTGCCTCCGAAACGTCCATATTAAATACTTTTTGTCTATAAAAAGTGGGTTTTTCATAGCATGCTGCTCTTCACGTCATTGTGAATTACCACTCCAATATTCCTTAATGTTTGCAAAATATGACTTACTTTCCAACCAGAAGTTGAGTACCATCTGGCGTAGAGCTGCATCTTCTTCTTTCACACCTTTCAGCAGAGTTACAGTGGACTCATTTAGAAGCTGCTTTCCCTCACTGCTATCATCACCACTGGAAGGGTAAATGAAGTTCTGCAGTTCTAAATACTAATAAACTGATTTTTCAGAAGTCATAAGCAAGTGTAAGAACATTACTGGCAGCGATGGCACTCAAACTCACACCTGAGTGAACCAATATACATGGCTTAAAGATTTAACAAAATTGTAGAAGGATTTTAACAAGAGCTTTATGACTTTTCTGAAACTATAATTAAGAGCAGAGAAGAAACAGGCTGAAGTGTAATCATACCTAACACCAATCTGAACTTTTTTACATATGGGGAGCCTGAACAACCATAAGAAGATTGATTTGTTAAAAACGTTACTGTTGTCATGCTCTGATTACAGTATTTTCAACTTGGCAAAGCATCACTATAAGACAGGATAAGAAAAATAAAACACTACTTGCACTTGTAATAACCCAAAGAATTGGATATTACTACTGTAAAACTTCTGTCTGAAAAAAAAAAAAAAAAAAAAAAAAAAAAAATTCTGTCCAACACTTTACAATTACTATGACTATAGTCTATTTCATTTCATCTGAAACCGACAATCTGTAGAATGGCAACATTGCATTGCCAGCTCGTGATTGGCTGAACAAACATTGTCCTTAACCCTTGACTCATTGATATAAACATTTAAATTAACCCTTCATTAACTTCATTGTATGATCCTGAGATGCAAAGAAAATTCTCATTTGTTATTTCATATATGCAAATCATGTTCATCTGTTGTATTAACCATATAAACAGACACAAGAAAGAAAAATTCAAATCCAAGTCGACCATCTGTAAACGTAAACGAACACAATATTCCAGTCAATTTTGTTTCTCCAAGTTTTACTTAGATAAATAGATATCTGTTTTCATAGGCATTCTTAAAAGAAAATCTAATATTTATTGAATTAAAATGGCATGAAAATTGTTATAATATAGACAGAAATACGAAGTAGTTTTTTTTCTTTTTTCTAAAGCACACCTCGTATTTCTGTCTATATTATAACAATTTTCATGCCATTTTAATTCAATAAATATTAGATTTTCTTTTAAAAATGCCTATGAAGACAGATATCTATTTATCTAAGTAAAACTTGGAGAAACAAAATTGACTGGAATATTGTGTTCGTTTACGTTTACAGATGGTCGACTTGGATTTGAATTTTTCTTTCTTGTGTCTGTTTATATGGTTAATACAACAGATGAACATGATTTGCATATATGAAATAACAAGTGAGAATTTTCTTTGCATCTCAGGATCATACAATGAAGTTAATGAAGGGTTAATTTAAATGTTTATATCAATGAGTCAAGGGTTAAGGACAATGTTTGTTCAGCCAATCACGAGCTGGCAATGCAATGGTGCCATTCTACAGATTGTCGGTTTCAGATGAAATGAAATAGACTATAGTAACTAGAAGACAACACACACTCACATTCAAGGTATTAGGCCTTGTTACAATAACAACAAAAATAAACACATAACGGTACCTGTAGTTATCAAAGACCCAGAAGAGGATGTCATACATGGTCTCACGACACTTGGGGGCAGGGTGTGTTGCAAAGGTTACAATTCCAGGAATAAAGTAAACCATCTGAGGTGGGGTGAGACGAGGCATCACTGCATTCACCAGTTGCAGTGATACCAACTGTGTTGATGCTTCCCTGCAAATAAATATTTATAAAATAACAAAATAAATATAGGTCTTGCAGAATAAAATTTGCCAAATACACCTCGGTCTCATATAGAACGTGTTCACATAGAACGATTCTCGTATAGAACGAGCGACCAAAATATTAGCTTAAAATTATTTTATAAAACGATTGCAACCATATAGAACGGGTGGCGAAAATAAGTGAAGCAAATCCGAGGAGTTCTTATACAAAACGAGCGAAATCATAATGAACGTGTCAGGAAATGATATCACTGGCGTCTGTACAGTGTGGGTGAATGTGTTGCCATCACTTCTCCCGTTCCTTCCCACTACCCAGTGTTGCCAGGTGTAAGGAAATTTCTCTGTTTTAGGGAATTTTGAAATACACATGGGGAAATTATATAAAGATTGTTCAAAAGTAAATAGGGAAAGCCTTGCCAGAAGAAATACCAAAAAGACCGTCAATGTTCAAGAGTAAACAGGGAATTATTGAGGCATAAAGGGAAATTCTAAAGTTGAAGTTAGGGAAATTTCGTGTTTGACTCGCTCGTTTTCAGTGATTACGAGTTTATTAACCACCAGCTTCAATGCTCAGTCATGCCAGGTGGTGCATTTACAAAACGGAAGGCCATATCCTTCGATATAAAGAAGTTATTTCTCGGAAAGAGAAAGGAGAAGGAAACACCAGCGTATGGTTAATAAAAGAAAACAAACGATGATCACGCGCTATCTCCCCCCCTACCACCTCCACCACCATCACACGCTATCTCCCCCCCCTACCACCACCACCACCACGGATGCCGCCGACTCGTCTCACGGTCTCAGTCACATGAGTCGCCTGCGAAAACCTTAATACGAATTGTAAAATGCATTTTACATACATCCCTGTACAGTAGGATTAAGGCAAGAAAAACCATGAAAAGTATTTTATGTTAATTTCAGGGACAATTTTGATGACTAATCGACCAATTGTCGTTTTCCCCATAGGTTACGTGTATCACATAGAACGATTTCACATAGAACGATGTCTTCTATCGACCTATTGGACGTTCTATACGAGACCGAGGTGTACTACAGAGATAATACTCCTTGAAAATCTGTTCATGCTGGCAACCCGTTTTAAACTTGACAGTTCATAGAACTGGCTCCTGTTCCCAAGGCTAAATGAATGAAATTTCACCATGTATGCAAGAAATTTTGGCTTGGATGAGGAAGTGAATGTGAGTGTGACCCATTTCATTGGGTATTCTGTCCCCACTCTCTCTATATAATTGTATTTGATGTTTTTTTCTCTGGCCCTGAAGCCTCCCACCCTTTGAAAATAAGGAAATGGGGTATTGATGATGATGATGAAAATATACAATTTCAAACTAATAAGGGCAAGCATACTTCCTGGCAAGTTTGTCAAGTAAATTCTGTTCCTTGAGATGTGTGAAGACGTCCTCCATGCTAGCAGAGTGAGCTACCACACACTCCAGCACTCTGGTCTTCATGATGCCATACAGTTTGGGTAGAACATTTAGTAGTTTATTGATGAACCTGCAAGTTTATTTATTTTTTATTCAAAGTAAAGGACAGCATTTCCAATGCTAATTGTATATCTATATATAGTAATGCCGTACATCCACAGTCCACGGTACAGGTATATCTTCCATATGATGTGGTATATCCTCAACCCATAATATATCAGTAATACATAGACATAATTACATATATGCTGAACATTTACATTACCTATAGTTCTTTAATATACAAATACACATGATGACAAAGAATAATTATGTGGTTTATCTGACTTACATATCCATGGAAAGATCACGTAGGTTTGTTGATAAGAGTACAGAAATGTTACTTCAAAATTCCCATTATGAATGAAGGTGTCATCAAGTTAAATTGAGAATGAAATAATCACAGGGGATGTAATAAATGGACAAAATAGGCTGGAATGTGATGGGGTTCTGGGGCAAGTGGTTGGAGTACAGTGAAGATTTATACAGTACAGTACTGGCAATTACACTACATCAGGATAATTATTCAGATTCCACCATTAACTTAAAATTGACTAGCAGGTAAATGATTCTCCTTCAAATATTACAAAATTGTATTAGCAAACCATATCCATCAGTATAATTGCGATGATGTTTCATATTACTGTACCTGCCAACAATGCCTGGATAATGCTTATGTATGTTGTAAATACACGTCACAGCCTGGCCTTGTACTTGGTACATCATATCCATAATCTTTTTCACCACAACATCTTCGTATGGGATGTTACCACTACCAGGTCTACTACTGCTACTTCCTTGCTCTGTCAAAGAATCGTTGATACAGATGATAGTACTATAGGTTCTTTTCCTTAAAAAATATTTCCACAGCAACTCTGACAACACATGAAAAGAACTGCAAGAAAGATATGGAGATAGATGATGCAAAACAAATTGTACATCACAAAAATTAATGGAAGAGATTTGCAAGTAGTGCCTGTTATTCTAGCACCTCAGATTATACTTAAGAGTTTGTAGAAGGGCTCTCTTGACTCAAAGAAAATTAAACATATATAGATATATAAATTTCATGGGTTTCAAGCCCTCCACTACTTGACAAAAGGGAAATGGAATCTTCATGAAGATAATGAATCATGTAAGAATGCTATGTACACAGCACAAAATTATCCAATGTATACTATTTTGCTATGTCTGGATAATAGAGCAACCTACCGCCATTCTTGCGTTCAGCAAGAAACTTAAGGAAGAGTCCGACCACCTCAGCTGCTGCTCCGTAAGTGCTGGCAGCGTGACTCCCAAGCAGGCGAACTAAAAGAGTCTCACATCTGGCTCGTCACAAACAAAAAGGAAAATGTTACTGTACTTGCATTCAGAATGTTTTTATTTTATGCCAATACCCAACATTGGTGGGTACAACACTGTAATCTGAATTTCCTTTTTATAGACACATCAACTTATATAAACCAACACCAGCTAGAAGTTTACAATGCTCAGGTGTACATAATGGATTGTATTTACCATCATATTTTATAAACATACCTAAAATACAACCATCTAACTCAATTACAATTTTTTTTGAAGATATAATTACCAGCAGCTAAAAATTCATTGCTCATTATTTCTCTTAACAAAATAACGAGATAACCAAAACATTACAGTACTGTACTTGGTTTTCAAAGCTGTGGAATCAGGTGAAAATGGAGGTAGGCCATTCACCAAGATGACACCCAGCAATTGTAGTCCGGCCTCTACCTCCCTGTTGGCTCCATCCTTTACTTCCAGGAGAGCATAGATAACTTGGTAAGGAACTGTTATAACGTTTTTCCACCTTTCCACAACACACCTGTTAATAGCAAGAATTCTGGTTATATGATAATGGGAAATGGAAATCAGGATGGTACTTGCACACACTAACAACAACATTGTGAAATGTAGTAAACCACTGTTCAATAATGGATTGCTTATCACAATGAGTAAAACTGCTACCAACCTGAAAACATCAAGATTATACTTGTACACATCTGCTCGATTGTGTGGAGTGTGGGAGCAGAGGAAACGCATGACTCTTGCCACCATGTTCCTTCCCATTATAGTGTCCTCTGGTATTGCTCTTTTTCCCCAGCCCATCACCATCACTATCTGTGCATCCAGAGGGAAAATGTTTTAATGATACATTCATAGGAACAGCACACAGGTTTTATTACAAGCTTTTATTATCATTCTCCAATAATCCTTAATTTTAATGTGTAACAGGTTTCAGGTTTAATGAACAAATTTTTTCAAGGCAGACAACACAGGAAAATGCCAACAGAGTGCAGTCTTCTCTCTGCCTGTGGCAAAAGACATGCACACTCTCACTTTCGTTTTCCTGTTTGTATTTTCCTTTCTGTTTCTTCCATTTTCTTTGTTTATGGTAACATCACTCGGTGAACCATGCCTCTCATGAGTGAGTGAGAGAGAAAATTTGATCAAGGTCTACCACCTCTAAGAACAATGTCTACCCAAAATAGTTTGATACATATAATGTGCATACTAACCAGGTCACAGAGGAAATAATTGATCTTCTCACCAAGTGTCCCATCTACCATACAGGCTAGTACAGGGGATAAAAAGTGTGCAGCATAAGGTTCAAAGATGAGAGCTGTATTGGTCATTAGGCGCAGAAGGAAGAGCTTCACATTCCTAGGAGAGTCTGGGCTCTCTAGCTTTTGCTTTACATGGTTCATCCACTGTGGCACATCCGAGGCAGCTGGTGTTGTGTCCTAAAATTAGGGGTATAGATTTACTTTTTTATACCTGTCCACAGAGATGATCATGATTATGAACACAGCAGAGCTATCTCTGCTGATTCAAGAATATCTCCATTTTAGAGGGTTTATGATAAATATGTTTATAATGTAATGAATTTCTCCAATATTCTAACCATGTTTATATAATTTCCTGTAAAGTGTTGAGCTTCTCCTTACCCCCTTATGTAGGACAAGTATCTCTGCATTGACCATGTGATTGACAACAGCTGTAAGGTTTGCCATCACTTCATGGTCATTATAATCACTCTGATCCAAACGTAGACTTAGCAACTCTCCTCCCTCTTCCAGTAAACTAAGCTCCTTTCTGAAAAATAGGCATATGTTATGTTTATCCAATACTTAAACCATTTCCATATTCAATGTCATAATAGCTAAGTTTAACATACTAATGACATGAAATGAATATTAAAGGTGTTGCAGTTTTAGAAGCCTTTCATCATACAAACAAATAAAACCCACCTATCCTGTTGCTGACTTTCCCTCTGAGACATAGCCAGAACTACAGAGTTAGTGAAGTCAAACTGGCTAATGTCATCACTGAGGCTGCTGTCACTGAGGTAGTGTGTGGCCATGTATTTCACTGTTCCAGCCTGTGCATCTCCCATCTCACCTTGGTTTGATTCTCTAACACTCTTCCTTACTGCAACAAATCTCTTCTTTCCACTGGAGTTAAAATTCACTTCCACATCAAATTCATGTATCTTAGAACAGTCTATCAAGGATTCCCAAATAGCTTCGCCTTTGGTCGGGTTGGCAGAGAAGAGGAAGTTAGTATAGAATCGTAGGTCATTCTGTACACACACTAACACAGCAATGAGAGTATTGTAAGCAGCACAAGCACACAGTCGCCTCAAATCCTTGTTGGTTTGGTCATGTCTTAGTTCCCCCTTAGCAATCTTTGAAGCATGGCGAAATACTTCTTTGGTCAGCTCCTTCCCTGTAACATCATCAGGACGATACGCACCATTGACTTCTGAGCCTGGGGCAAACATCTTCTCTCGTGGCAGCCGGGAATACACCACCTAGAAATAATGATGGTTTTGTTACAAACTTCCAGATTTTTCATAGTGCTATAAGATGTCAAAGTAATTTCTGGATTAAAAATTAATTTTACAATATCACTAACTTCTCACCACAGTCCACTGAACAGTAGCAACCTATCTTCACCTAGCAATCTATCAGCAATGAAATATTTTTCAGACACTGAGGTAAGCTTTAACTTATAAAGTAAGTGAATATTTTATGGTTAGAAGTATTATTTTGAGGTAGTCTATTTCTTGTTACAATTTAGAAGAATATGCCAATAAAATTATACATGCCTAAATGATACTTTAAGTATGGCACAATAAACAACATTAACAACCTGCAAGAGCATGAAGCCAACCATCTTGTTGACCATGATCTTGGGTTGCTCTTCACTCCTGCCTTGTACTCCAGCTCCAACCATTGACATTACTCCCCCTACCACCTCCATGAAAAATGAAGAGACGGTTGTCAGACTAGACATCTGGAGGAGAGGCATAAGGAACTTTGATGCCATATTTTGACGAAAATTTTGGTTTGGATGCCCGGAAAAGGTGGAGTACAGGAGCTTTAGTGCTTCCCGCTGCTTTGAAGTGTTTTGCTGTTTGATGAATTTCTCCAGACACTCCTGTAAATTCTCATCATAGCGATGACTATCTTCACGGCAGAAAAGCCTGAAAAAAAGCATTAAAAATTAGGAAGAATTTTTAAATTTTCCAAAAGGGTTGTCATGGCATTTTCCTATAAATATAATATTCAATATATTAAAATGGAAAAGTACAGGGATCTCTGTAAGTGATGTAAGGAATAGAAAATATATGATATTAGTGAGGCTGCAGGTAACTCATACTTAGCAAGCAAATGAAGGAGCGTAAGAGATCCCGAGAGGTGAAGGGCAGCCAAGAGCTGGTCGAGTGCCTGTTGATGCTCTCGGTCCCTTGCACCTCCTGCTGAGAACTCTGATGACTGGAGTGGGAAATGCTTCACAATGAAGACATCTAAAGCTTCCCTGCAAAATAAATATGTTACCAATTACTAATGATGTGTGTGTCTGCAATTCTTCATATATTCCACTTTCTTCTACTTACCAAAATAATGATTACAGATCTATTAAATACAGTATAATTATAACCCCATAGAAAATAAAAACACATGTTTTTGCAAACCTGTACATTCATGGAAATTTGCATCCAAATATATATAATACAATAAACTATTATACAAACTTACCCAACAAAGTCTGCCACCTTCTGTGTCATGGTGAGAAAGAAGGGAAGCATCTTGAGTGTTCTGATCTTGAATTGTAGCTCCACCTTGTCATCACAAAGACAATCTCTGTAGAATGTAAGGATTCTGCTATCTCCCTCTTCACTGCAATGCTTTTTCAGGATTCCATCATGGTCCACTAAGAACATTCCTGATAACAAGCTCAGTGAGGATTCTCTGTGAAGGCTGGATTTAGCAAATTCAACAGAAATTGTTGGCCAATTATATAGGAAAGCTTGAATCACAGATGATGAGTGTCTGAAATTATGAAAGAAAAAGAATCCTTAGTCTTTAATTTGAAATATGGCATGGACTACACTGGCTTGCAAAAATTGTAAAATTGGATATCCTGATTAATTTTAGCTAGTCAGTTACATTTAGGATCACATATTTCTGCTTCACTACTCTGGGTGACAAGTTAAAGCTGGCTGGAAGAGTACACAAAGCACACACATCTAATGCCGGTTTGATGGGAGCTTTGCCATGAATCACTCTGCCATTTTCAGACAATTTTTAAGTATCAGACTTATCTAGGAGGATCAATTGTTTAATCTGAAGTCCAAACAAATCGCAGTTTGACTGAATCTAGACCAATACTATTGCAGACATCAACATCAATAAACAAAAAAACAAAAAAATTCCGAAGCACACCTCAGCAGATAGCAATGCTTATCTCTTAACACATATAATTAAGTCATCATATAAAACCTTAATTTGGTTTCATTTTGAATGTATGTTATTTCAGTACAGTATACTAATAAATTAAAAACAACAAATTAAAATGCAAAAACACACAAGCAGAAGTAAGCTGACATGCAAAACTTTTACACAACTTTTTATATTCTGATATTTGATGAGAGATGAGTGATGGCAAAAATACCTCTTTCTAAGCTCCTGATTTCTGACTAGAGCTCCAAGAACATTGGAAGCGAGAGTCATGGCTGGCAAAAATTTGCCGGCCCTGACAAGCTCCATGAGGCGGGCAAGCAGTGAATCTGGAGATGGGAGCAGGTGAGGCAGTAGACATGGGCCAAGGGTGTTGAACAGGTGACAACCTCTTTCTATTGTTTTCCCATTCATCCCCACTACTGTTGTGGTGTCTGTTGCTTCCAATAATAATTGGTCCCTTGCCTGAGAGAAAAAAAAAAAAAAAAAAAAAAAAATGAGGCCATTGTGTTCTCAACATAACAAATGGACCCATTAGGAAGCCTATGAATATTAAAAACATTATTGGTAATGATCTAGTGTTACAGGAAAAGTTAATTGTCTAATCATCAATTTATATTCAGCATGAATACTGTGTACTGTACATTTGCAAGTGAAAGCAGTGACACTGTTGTGTGCCTCTTACAAGCCCCAATGACAGGGTCCTGAGTCAATCACCTTCATGAATTGCTGGCAGAACATGTTATGTTTCTGAAAATTTCTGATCTCTAAACTCATGCTGATTATCCCACACACCTGACTCCAATTAAGCCCTTCCTATCAGTGATAAAAACCTTAATAACCTTATTTTTCCTAATGCACAATGTTACTTTTCAAGGGTGATGAACAAGTATATTGCATTACAGTAAAATAACATGCTTGTTAGATAACTGATTTAGTACAGGTGAGCAGAGAAGCACTAAAATTGCATTAAAGTATCAAACAAATCAAAATAGATGTATATTAAGAAAATAAACCACTTCAGTATAAACTGAATTTTCTTATCACATCTTAGCCAAAAACAGACTATTGAATCTACCTTGGCAGAGTTATCTCATGTTCAACCTCTTCTTGATTTCCTACTCTCTTCAGTACAACTGACACTTATTTTGGCTAACAATAAATGACTTCATCTGCTTGAACCAGGGAATTTTCATTTTCAAGAAGTCTATACAGTACTAAACTATTATTGGGTAGTTGAGCAATGTTGGTAATGCCTTACCTCCTCATTGAGAGTGATGGTTAAATCTAATACTGCATAGAGGAACTGATGGTGGCTAGGATGGGGAGCTACTGCAGTAAGAACCAAATCCCGAGTGATAAAGAGACTGCTACACACCCAGCCAGCCAGCTCTGAAGCCAGGCTCTTATTAACCTGCAATACATCAGAAATGACAAGCATCAATTTACTCAATGTTTCAATTTCGCCAATGTCCCAATTTACTCAATATATTTGTAAGCAATAACGGAGATACAATTCCTCAAAACAAAAAATAGTCAATATAGTTTGGATGAATCAAAAGCATTCAATTTGCTCAGAAAGTATTAACTCCCTTTTAAACAAGTTGTGAAATAACATGGTGACTCACTGCAGAACATTCATTGAGCCATCCACTCTTGTATAGGATCTTGAAACCTTCCACCACATGTCTGCTTCTGAGAGGTACACAGGATGCTCCATCCGACAATGAAGGTGGTAAGAGCTTGCTGATATTGTACTCCTCTTGCTGCAGTTTATTTTCCAGACACTTCATGAATTCTTTAGAACTTGCTTCACTCATCTTCTTATACATGACCTCCAATGTGTCAGACAGGCGTGATGGTAAATGCTTACTAACTTCTGTGTCTCTGATATCAAACCCTACACTGACTGGATCAAGGGTGCAGCAGGTAATGAGTTTGTAGAACTTTTCTGTCCACATTTTATTAAGGAACTGAGAGACACTAGGACCTTCATGCAAAAGGACACAGATAAAATCTAGCATCCTCACCACAACTGTACATTTCAACTTGGTTGCTTTATCTAATTCAGTAGGAGTGTATGTAATACTTCCTGGGTCATCACTGTTGCCCTGTAGATTGCCAAGCACTGACAAGGTGGCCATGTTATCAATGAAAAAAGTGGAAGCATCTAACACACACCCTTGGCTGCAGTTAAACAGCTCAGCACCTGAAGCGATGCCTTGTCCTATCAACCAACAGTAACCATCCAATGAAGATAACAAAGCCTGTAAAAATTAAAAGGAAGTCATTCCTCGACTTCAAAATATGGTGTGCATATTCATACATTAACTACTCTACTACATACATGCTTATTATTATAGTAGTAGGTAAGAGCAAATCATGAATATAAACACATTGTACTTATCAGCAAGAGACATAGTTTCTACAATTAGTTCAAGTGCCAAAATGCTATTTCAATGTACTGGAAACAAATTATTTAAGTTCCAATGCTTCACATGCTTAGATATGACTTAGTAAAAGCTCTACTAACTTCAAAATATGCGGTGATGTGGGTGAGGGAGAGATTCTTCTGAGAGTGAAGAGTGGAGTATGGTAGCTGCCTTATACCCCTGCCTTCTTCTCCTCCTCCCTCAATGATATCCACCAGGGTACTAATGCATGTTTTCTTGAAATGATTCTCAACAAAACTGCGAGCTGAGTTGCAGCCTAGTGTGAGAATCAAGATTCAATTACCTGTATTATCAATTTACCATTCATAGCCACCTACAAGATTACAAGATTCAATATACTGTATTGTAAACTATTTTATTAAAATCATTATCATCATTAACATCATCAATATCAATATTACATTTTACACATTAATATTATTATTATTTTTATTATTATTAATAGTAATCCCATTGTTATTACACTTAGCATAATCCTTTCATTACTCAAGATTGTCAGTCCATCCATCACAAAATCAACTCCCCAATAAAACCCATTCCCCTTGGTCTGAATTCTTAACTTTTTGTTTTTACATTTCACATGGTTACTGTACTTCACATTGCTGTCTCAGGGAGATTCATAGATAATTCCCTTGATAAAGCAAGAAAGGCCTAAACTGTAGCCTCATAAGTGACTGTACCTTTAGCATGCGGTGCAAGTGAGACGAGGAGCTGCATGCAAGTGTTTCTGGCCAGCTGCTGGGGGCGGCCACACTGCTTCAAAAGCCACATCAGGGCATTTTCCAGGCTGCCCCCTTCTAGCCCAGTGGGGACCCGACGGTGAGGAGAATTCTGGGATGGATGGTAGGGTGAATGGGGAGTCCTCTGTAAGGAGTGTAAAAAGGGAAATGATGAAAAGTGAAAGAATAAATCATATCAGGTAAGGTCTTCAGGCAACTTCAATGGTGGATGGTAAGCGGAGCTGGGACTGGAGATTTCATTGTGGCAGATTGGAAGGACTGCAGGAAATACCTCCGAAATAAGCATCTGATAAAAAGTTTGGTCTATGGTAAATATTCTCTCGATATCCATTGCCACCTTGTTCCATTCCATGAAGCACTTTTCTTCCTTTGGCAAGCACTGTTTTATCATCAACTTTTCCCACTATACTGAGGAGAAATTCACCAATAGTTGCCACATACTTCTCTCCCCTTTACACTTATTCAGGGGAACTGCCATCATCCAGTTTTCCAGCACTCTCCTTAATTAATTCCCTTCAAATCTGAAGAAATAACATACAATCCCTTCTAGCTACTGGCAGACAATTTTAGTTTTAGTCACCCAGGGTAAAATCACCTTAATAGACCCGGGCTTCACTCATTTGTACATGATGCTCACAGTGAATATTTTGAGACCCTAAAAGCAATGTCAAAAGTATGATAACACACACAGTTATATCCTAACATCGAAACATCATTATATCACTTAACAATTCCCATAAAGTGTGGCTGAGAATTTTGTGCTATTGAAAGGAAAGTGAATGTGAGCATAGTCCATTTCCCTGGGTCTTCTGTCTTTCTATCTTTGTTATTTCTATCTTCCTGTCTTTGTTATTTCTTCCTCCCTTGGTCTGAAGACCAAAAGAGGGAAATAGGGTCTCAAAGAAAATATGACTAAATTATTTCTGCAAGACACGCATTAATAGTAATCTATTTTTTCTTATTACTGTATCAGTTTATTAACAAACTTGAACAATACCAAAGTAAAACGAACAAGCTCCAACTTACCTTAGAGAAAATCTCCTTCCTGACCCTGATGATGCGCTCGACATGTGCAATTGCTGCTGTGGCTTGCTGATGCATGCCAAGACTTGGATTGTCATTGTGGGCCAGGGCCAGGCAGGAAACAAGCCGTACCAACAGTTCTAAAGTCCATATGTCCACTGCTGTTGCATCTTCTCGAAATTCACGGTAGATGCTATTCCAAGCCATACAACCTCCTACCATGGTGGATAGAGACAGAGTATGAGTTATGGTAAATAAAAAAACTAGTGGATCCAGAAACTTCGCTATCAAGGATATTACATAAGGGGAAAGCAAAAGTTACAAAGGATATTCACTATGATCAATTTATCACTGAACTAATATTATATATATAAATATTTCAAGTTTTTTCTCAAGCCATAGAATACAGAGGGTATTAGGCTGGCTATCTACCTTTATATAATATGGCAAAAATAAGTCCAGCCAATATGTGTACAAGATTTATACTCACCTAAGCGCTTAAATGCACTGGGATGTTGACAAAGGGAGAAAATCCTCTTAAGGATGGACTTGAGGTGGCGAGAAACTCGGTCTCCTTGACGACTTTGTTTCCTGGACCATTTGACAAACTCTGTCAGACAATGAGCACTCACATCCCTTAGTGCTGGGTCATCTGGTTTCACTATGCCTTCCTGAAAGAGGTTGGAAAGGGATGATAAGAGTACTCAGCTTATGGGTTATGGAATATTAAAACTAATTGTTTATGCCAGCACACATATACTCATTATATAACTAGCATGAAATATTTATTTTAAGTTCTAAACAAAAAGATTTTAAGAGGAAATAAATACAGCTGCTTACAAATTATAGATGGCCATCATGTAATGTCATCTGACAACACAAGATTGTGATGTGGATATGATGGACAATGACTTAACACACTGTTCATAATATTATATTGTGTTGACAAACATGACTGTAAGCTGTTCATGGATTTAGAGACGATGTACCGTATAATACGACAATAGCCAGTGATGGACAATGGAGGGTGCTGAAAATTAATGAAGAAAGGAAAGGCCAGTGAATGCAGGATAGAACTTCTACAATGGTACGCATTCACATCATTACTGGAGTGAGATAAGCATGTGTGGTGTTGCAATGCATTTTAGAGTGGAAACTAAATTCTGCCACATATTAGAATAAAGATTTACTTAACTGGCTGTGCACAGCATGATACTCATTTAGCTTTTTCAAAATAGTCAATAAATTTTTTACATTCATTACAGGGGCCTGTGGCCAATGCACATGATAATTATAATTTTATATTATGATTGGACAAACCCTGGCACATATCTCCACAGAATCTTTGATGTAATAACCTTGTTGAACAACAGATAAATATACAGTAATTTTTTCAGAAATGTATCCTCAGTGTATGGTGAGGGTGTCCAGCATTATAGATAACATACATTTTTATTAGTTTCACACATATACAGTACTAGTTACATTATTTTTTTCATAGACACACATTTGCCCACTCACAACTGAAGCTGTAACTCTTGATTAATATTATTGCTAAAATTCATAATTCAGGCTCATCAAGGACCTTACGCACTACAGCTGTGCCTACAAAGTATTTACTATTATCAACTAGACTTGTAAAAGATTAACATAACCTCTGAATAATCTCTGTAGAGTAGCAAGCACATAAAGTAACTCACCATAATGGCTTCCAAGAGAACCATGGTGTCAGGATTCTCAAACATTTGGCTGTTAGTGAACCAATGTATGACTTGGAAGGCTAGAGTAAGAAATAGCTGTCGAGTCACTTGGTCCGGGTCGCATGCTAATTGCAGGACTCCAGGGAATATACGCCGGTACAGGGGAGCCATTGGACAGCGGGTAGCCAAGTCTGGGTGTTGCTGGGAGCCTAAAGTAAGATGACACAGTGTGAGGAAGCGATGAGATTGAAAATTGAGGGTAGGCAAATGATGCAACTGAGAATGTAAGGCCAGCAAATGGAGGGTAAATATCATAGCATAGTACAAACTCGGATAAGGCACATCCATCCTGTACAACGTTCCTTAGTTTTTACTAAGAACACTGAAGAGAAGTACTGTACTAGCATCTCAGTCCATACACAAATAACTAAGTTACTACCACTAATCACCAAGTGTACTACCATATGCATTGTTTTACACAAAATAAGAAGACTAACAATAAACTGTGGGTCATGGTAGACTGTGATGGCTATGGTGCAAAATGATTAATGTAAATGACTTCTAATTTCCTGACATGTTACTAAAGTTTTAAGAACCTGTGAACCTTGCAACTCTGCACTCTATCCATCCATCCATAGAGTTACCACCTCACTCCCTCTCAAGAGTGCCCCATCACAGAACTGGCCACAGCAGAAGACAATTATTGCAACTTATTTTCATCAAAGCAGGGGTTGCTACTCCATTTCAAAAAGGTCATTCCACTCCATGCCCTCAGAGGCCAGGTGATGGTGACGATGGATGGATAACATTAAGGTCTGTAACACATGTTAATACCAGGTAACATTAATAAATAGTCTTGACTGGTAGGCACAGTAATGTCCTAGTTCATAACATCTAGTAGCAAAGCTATACAATGTGCATTATTGCAACCCTAGGTCCTGTTGTTGTGATGCTTCCAAACTGTGTCAACAAACAGATCACCTAAACTCATGTAATCAGTTTCTTGGCATAATCTTTAGGTATAAGTAGGCTACATTAAAATCCCTGCAAGGACCTCATTCACTTAAATGTTGGCATAATACAGTACTCTTACCAGTTCCAATCATAAGAATAATGATGGAGTGGAGAAGCTCTGATGCAGCAACTTTGGTCTGTCGGTCACTTGAGTTTACAGCAAGATCAACAACTATGGGGAGCAGGTCATCTGACAAGATAACAAATCATTAGGCACTGTATTCAGAAACATCATCATCATCATCATCAAAACCCTCATTTATCCATTTATTATTGGGAGTTCCAGAACGAAGAAAGGAAAAAATAAAAAATCTATAAGAAATATCTCTGTCTAATACTCTCCCACCAAGGGGTGTACGTGCTTGAGGCTGAGCTACCTTAGCTAAATCATTTATGGGAGGGCAGCCAACTCATTCTCAAATGTGACACTGCATGAGTGCAAAACCTCCTGGCTACCTCTGAGCACCTCAACCCTAGACAAGACTGCCAAATGTGTAACTCCAGCCAAGTGTTCTACCCATTAGACCTCCACATGCCCCAGATAATCTAGAAAACAAATAAGAAAAAATAAAATTCAGACAGTAGAAACGGTGCAGATATTACGAAATTATGTATTATTGCATGAAAAATATTGATAATATAATTTTCCTTTCCTTTTATCTAATGCTTACTGGCTTTGACTTCTGGGAACCAAGCAGTATACAAGACAACTACCTATATTTCCAACATACTGTATTATATTTCATTTAAGGGTCTCAACCATTGTGGGCAAAATGGAGGGCTACTGATTCCTTTAAACTTTGCCAGGAAAGATCTATTCCCTTTGATCTGGTTTCAGTTAAAATAAAATGCAAACACCAGGTGACTGAAACAACAAAATGCCAAATATGAAGTGAAACAAGTAAGTTGACTGTCCACAAGATAAGTTTATATATTGTGCTGCCAGACACCCTATATTATTCATACATACTTAAGGTCATGGCTGGACACTCACCAAGGAACACATCAATCTTGACTTGTTCAAATGGCATGGCAAACTTGAGATGCTGAAGAATGTCCCACCTAACAGCAGCAGCAGCTAAGGTATCAGGATCTTGAGGTATAATGTGTTGGCTCAGACTGGGATCCAGACTACCAATCAATTGCAGTATAGATGCCTGGACTCTCTGCATCGCAGACTCAACTATCTTTTAAAATTAAAAGAACACTAAGTTGTCTTAATTGCTTCTTACTTCAACTCATGTTAATATATATCTAATACAGGTGCCTGGACTAACTTGTCATACAAGTAATGTAGACCCTTGATATAACATGAATACAGTACCTGTACATAATTTTATACTCAGTTATTCAAGGAAGCCCACCAGGCCAAATTATTTACTTTTCCTGCAATTAAATGACAAGTGTTACTCATACTTTCCTCAATCAAATGTAACACATGAGTAAGGGTTCATGTTTAAATCTGGAATCCAGCTGGCTGTACAAAAATTAGACAAAAGTTTATACCTCAGCTCATACGGAAGGACAGACTATAAGTCAATTACTGGTACCATGATAGCATCAAAGAATTAGCCATAGTACTGTACGTACCTGCTTTCCCTCTTTCACCCTCTTTGTATCAACTTTTCGATGTTGATGTGCTAAAGCCATTTTGACTCTTATCACTCTTGTTTGGACCTCAGTCTCCCCGCCAGTATCTGTTTACAAAAATAAGGTACAGAGAATATGCAACTTAACAGGCTAATTGATTAGAGAGATAATACTATGAGAAACACACACCTACCATTAGGATTAGTACAGGAAGTATTAGGGATAAAATCTTGAGTCACTACGATAGGAAAAATTGCAGTCATCAAGAAAAGTGTATGCAGCATCTGTCAATATACTATGTAATTCAAAGTACTGTACTCTCCAGCATTACACACACCAAATAATAAGAGTTGTAACAATACCTTGAGAACGGAGGTATGGAAGCAGGAGGGGCAATACACGGGGAAGGTTCTGAATCAAAGTCCCTCGAGGAAGGAGAGCTACCCAAGCTCTTAAAGCAGAGATGCACACTTCAGCTAGTGGCAGGTAGCTCACACCCATCTGCAGGGCCATCTGAGGATTCACCATAGCTTTTAAAATTTTATGATTAGCAGTGAGCATGAAGAGTAAGCTGATCCTTACAAAACCTACTTACTATTGTAAGTGAGCAGAACTATTCAAATCACCAATAACAATACGTCATAAATTATCTACATTTTTGTAGACTAGTTTGAAAACAACAAAATCTTCAACAAACTTGCAAATAAGGGGGTTATGTGAAATTATGTTAATTTACCTACTATCATGCTTCACACAAAACCAAAACTTATGTATGCTAAGAATTAAACGTTAACAAAAAAGGCCCTCGTAAGCAGCATATTCTGTGCCTTGATGTATGCTTCCTTGATATGAAAATAATTTACAAACCCAAGTCTGCACCACAGTATGCCTTTAACGTGCCTAGTCTTAATCCTCAGTTCACACACCATGAATACCTGTTGCCAAATTCCTGTCTCAATGACATTCCAAGAAATGAACTGGATAAAAGGTTTGATCGCTATAACCGGTAAAAACAATCTTTCAAAATGCATCATCACTGTTTCCCTCTGCCTCTATAACCAAATCACAATCACTTGACTAAATCGAAGTACAGTACCTGCATAGGTGTGAGCAGCTCTGGGAAGATGTTAATAACAATGCGAGGTGGGAGTGACAATATGAGTGAGAGACAGGAGGCCAGGAGATGGTCACGGTACTGACGACAGCGTTCCACCAACTCACGTATGTATCCAGTCAATAGGTGTACTGTAGTTTCAACCTCAATGTCCTGTAAAATGTACAGAATAACCAGTGAATGGAAGCCACAAGGGTGAAATATAAAATGATGATGATGACACATTGCATTTATTCATCCACATTATCAAGCCAGAACACATTTGTATCCACTAGCCTCTTGCTTGTCAAAATAGTGAGTTTTCTGAGCACAAGTCAGCAGGGTAGTAAGGGCAGTGTAGTGCGAAGAAACAAGTGGCTGGGTAGAGGACTGGCATACCAAACAGCGAGCAAAGACAAGAACATGAGGTGCCAGTTGCTTCTCACACTGTAGAGGCAAAACTTCTCCCAACACACTAACAAGATTCATGTACACCTGAAAGAAAACCAGATGATAAGCAAAAGTCACACGATTAGGTCAATAACTGGTCAGGATAAAAGTCTTCACAAATCCATTCCCAAAATTATCATCATTTTCATTACACTCTATTCTCCTTCCATTTCTACTATCAACATCTACTATGCAACATTTCCACTCCTTGTTACAATATGCAATTCACACTTTCTTGAGTGGGTTCACTATCATTTAGCAGAATTCATAATCAGGTGTGTCATATATATAAATAATAATTAGTAAGGATACTGTACTTTTTTTAGCAATTTAACATTATATATTTTTAACTATTGCTTAAATGAACTACTGCAAATCAAAATAAATTACATGAATTCACAATATATACTAGGAAAACAATTACTGCATAGTATGATTAGGCGAAAAACAATTCACTAATTTCTTCACACATAATTAGAAAAGATACTTAGTTATCATCATACCATATAATGACATACAGTACTGTACAATAAATGCCAGTTATCACAAATAGTTATATCAAACCTGGAAATCCTTTGGTGTAGTGGCCCTCAGCTGGGAGATGGGGTCAGATGTCACTACATCATTCTCCTTCTCCTTCTTTTCATCTTTTTCATTCTGTTAATGAAAATGTATAATCAAAATGTAATTCCTTTACTACTGCTTTATTTTATCTAACGGAAAACTACAACAAAAATGTTATCAAAATGATAAGATCAATTATAACTAAGGTACATACTATTACATTTCTACTTTTCATTATAAGTACCGTACTGTACATATTATTTCTGTTATAAGACAGATGGTGAGCTCTGAGACTGTAATACAAAAGACTTGTCTACTCACCAGCTCTCCTTCTTTATATGTACTAAGATCTAACTTCTCAGTAATTTCCAATGTACATGTGATATACTCCATATACAGCCTGGAACTAATCCCTGTTAAGGCAGTGGCTGGAGCACCTGAAAATATAAGAATACTATCTATATTATCAATTTATAGCGAGGGCTAAATGCAATTACACTTGTTCCCACAAATAACTAAAGTACATACAAATTATTTTAACATTTTCTTTCATTCGTCGAGGCTCATAAACTAGATAATAAGTCCTCTAAAAGCAGGTACTGATGATGCAAACACAATTATCTTTTGCAAGGTGAATGACCAATAAATTTCAAAGCAATCCATCTCGTATGAATATCACTCAAAACTCAAGAGCAACTTACCAATGACTTTGATGGTGGCAACTTTCTCAGGCTTCAAGAGGGCCTCCCACAAGGGCAGAAAGTTTCTGTATGTGGTGGTTTCATTTTTTACCCCTTTCCACTTGCCTTCTCCTTCACCCTTCTCCTGAGGCTTCATCCATGAACTTCTATCTTCCCTTGGTGATGTATCCACCTCAGGTGCATGGGAGCAGGTGAGGATGATGGAACGGTATACTGAAACATTTCATATGTTTAAAATTTGGCTTAACAATTTATCTGCAATACCTTAATGTGGAAAATGGGACCCAAAATCTTAATCTTAAATTATCATTTGTTGTTTTTCATTGAGAATTCATATCCAAGAATTCTCCCTCATTTTAATATGATTATCCCAAAGACAAGCAAAGTACAGTATTATACAAATCTGTCACATTGTATTTCACCGCAAAAGTGTATATCTCTGTGCTCCTATATCCCATAAATATTTAAAATGTTCCATTGTGCCACTGAGACTTAAACTCACTTACCAAATGTGTGAATGAAATCATGAGCATACTCCGACTTAGCCGAGAGGGCGTGGAGAAGAGCAAAGAGGCAACGGAAGGCCAGGAAAGTGCGGTATGTGGACACCATGGGAAAGTGTTCCACCAGTGACAGTGCCAGCTGCTGCACACTTTCTACTATACTCATGTTGATCTAAAAATTACATTAAGTTAGAGAATGAGAATGAATTAATTAAAATATATGTGGCAGTAAGAATTAGGATTAAATTAATGCATCAGTGTTCTGCTTATATAACTACAATCATAGTATACAAATACTAAAATAACCTGAATGATAAAGAAACATTTGAATTTGATATAAAATGGAGTTAT
Source organism: Petrolisthes cinctipes (assembly GCA_033782935.1). Lineage (NCBI taxonomy): Eukaryota > Metazoa > Arthropoda > Malacostraca > Decapoda > Porcellanidae > Petrolisthes > Petrolisthes cinctipes. The sequence goes on from JAWQEG010005229.1 coordinate 80,755, forward strand.
CATCACAATACAATACATACCAAGTCCATGTTGTTGATAATGCAAGACAAGGATTCTATATAACTTGGGAGGTTGGTTAGTTTGTTTTCCAACATTTCACTGGACCTGAAAAATAAAATATTAAAATCATATTTGTAAGGTGAAATACTTGTAACAAACCATATTCAATACAGGCATCATCATCGTCATCATCAAACGTACAATTTTGTGGAAAACACAATCTATTCAACAAAGATACAATTGAAAAATGAAGATTGCTCATTTAACTGTGAAATCCTGAATACTTTCCAGTTAGTGTATTTGTAATTTTAAAGGATTATGATACAGTACCGAAATTGGAAAAAATTAATGCTGTTTAGCTATACAGTAACAAAACTTTTCATTATCAATCAGTGCATTCAAACAGTTAATTCATGCTAACAAATGTGTTACCACAACATCACAACACAGTACTGTAACTGTAAGCATCCATAACCACATGCAAGCCATATACCCAAGCTTGTTATTCCAGGTAAGAAAGTTTGTACTAGACATGTATCAGAATACCTGTATGTGTAAAAGCAAACAAAGGCAGAAAAATCGAGTGACAAATATATTTACAAAGATTGATATGTGACTGGATATAAAACATTCTTGATAAAGTGTTTAGAGTATCCTTAAATTTACTGTACAAAAAATTACTAACTGATAAAAAGCATGATGACTGGCTGACAGGACACGGGTAAACATGGTGTGGACTTCAACAGGTGAAAGCAGTTGTCGACAACTTCCTGACAACAGTCCATAACCCCTCACTGCCAGACTCACTTGTGAGGTACTGCTGCTTGTTTCCAAGATTTGGTTGTACTCTCGCAGCAGAAACTATAATATTTACACAATCAGGATCAAGTTGAAAAGTTTTACATTCCTTGTGGATAGTATATAGAGACAAGTGTTCATTAATGATATTGAAATCCCTTCAGTTGGTTTTATAAAAGGAAATTAAATTAATATATGTTAGTGGTCTCCTGTACATATGCAATTGCCTTTTTAGTAATTTTGCATATACTTGATTACAGCTACAAAAATATTTTATGAAAGCAAAACCTAAGATACAGGAATAATTTAAGTTCATAGTAAATAATGTCCCAGGTGTCACATAAAATTTTCAAAGTACTGCCTTTAATGACTATACAGTACTACTGTACTTTCAAATTTAAAGCATAATTTTACAGAAACAATACAGTTATGTAGACTCTTTTTTGAAAACTCTTGGAAACATCTGGCATTCTTGAATTACAAATACCTGTGACTGTTTCCTCCTGCAAAAATCTTTGAATTTATGGAAAGATATGTTAAATTTACAGTATACCAACAGAATTTCACCTTGAACACCTGTACACCTTTCTTGCTTTCTTCTGCAGACTGAAGCTCCAAGATGTTTGAAATAACCAAGATGAAGGTATCCATAGCTTTGAGTCCAGCCTTGTGGTCATCTCGGTTCTTAGCACCACACCACCGCACAAGCCAGTGGAACAACGTGTCATAACGTTCATAAAGCTGAGATGAGAATTTCCCACCATGTTGATGAATAAGTTCAAGGGCCGCTGCAGAAAAAATAATTGGATATCTTTTATCTCTACTTGCTCTTTACAATTAATCTCTTCATATTCAGTTACAGAATCTACAAAAAGTTGTATAGATAACTGAACTGACAGAATGACAGCAGATTGAACCCTGACCTGTCAGGGCAGAATTCAAGTTTTCTACCATTTGGCTACAAAGATGGGGGCAAGCTCTTGGTACTATGGGTCTGGATTAGATCCCTCATCATTCTGTCAGTTCATACATTAATACACCCCTACTATGGTGATTAAGAGTAACGGAATAATGCCGCCAATAGTGTGAAGTTGTTGGATATTAAAAGGATTAGCGGATAAACTTATGTCGCAAATTGATTTAAACTGGATGTCCATTACATGTATAGTACAGTATATAATAATTATTGCCAACTTACCCCTTTGCGAATCCCGCTTGGCTAAGTTAAGGTCTGGGTTGAGAACTTTGTGAACATGTTTATAGAGGAGGCTGTAGAGTGCAGGGACATCACTCTGACCCTCAGGAAAATGATGAAGATACAAGGATAGTCCACGCAGAACTCCAGCCAGGGCTATAAGGTCTGGTTTGCTCCCAGTCTGTTCAAGGATATCTTTTTTTAGAATCTGGATAAAAATCCTTGACAATCACTTCATTACTGGACTTTATTATACAATCACATTTCACATCAAACCTACAATCCACAATTTCCTATCATTCCTAAAATTATCCTATTCATCTTTCATGAAAAACAATAGAAAATAACCTCAAATAGGATGGTTTACAACAAGCTGTCCTGTCTTCCACCAGTGGTGGTCCCTTCCTACAATTCGCACCCTTCTCCATGCACCTCTCAACTACATCTGAGTAGTACATCATCCATCTCATCCTCAGTCTCCCCCTCCTTTTCCTCCCCAATCCATTCTAATACAATTCCCCAGAGAAACCAAGCAACTTTTTCAATTCTCCTTTGGCACATACTGGTTCCTTTATATGCTCAAACAGTACATACTCAGTATTGCCTTCGGAAATTCGCCATCCAAATTCCTTGCCTCCAAATTCTGTTATTGTATATAATTTCTCCAGATTCAGGAAGCAGCCTACTACTTCTTTCATTTCTTCTAGTAAACAAAAAAAAAAATCTGAGAGCAAAGATATTGTTTTATTATAAATTTTCCCATTAACTTTTCCAATTGTGTCAGTTACTATGCTACCACACTATACTGTATGCTACATTACTTTACTGAAGAGATACTGGAATATACTCCTCCAGGTGCTGTAGGAACTTGCAAATGCATTCCCAGGTAACACCAGTCCATAAATAATTAGTACCGTAAAACACCCTAACTTCAGACATTTTTTACATGTTTTAGTGAATAACTCTGTTAATAATGGTGCAATTCTATTCCTGTTGGTGTCATGTGGTAGCCAGGGAGAGTACCTACTGAATCCATATAACAAAAAAAATTAATCACGCTAAATTAGTGCTTTTTTTTTTTTTCAATTTTCAAGTGTCTGAAGTTAGGCAGAAATTTCCTAACTTCGGACAGTGTTGTATTTTCCCTTTAAACATGAGAATGGTTAACAGCATCAATCTCTGGACACGCTGGCCGAACTTCGGACACCTGAGGAGTTTTAAAAAATTGTAAAAAAAAATTCATGGCCCGAGTTATACATACAGTATATAAAGAGATATTTCCAAAAATAGCTTCTTTTTTAAGCACATAAATTGAAATCACAATAACTTGCATCATATCACATTGTAGTGAGGTATTCTTGGCATAGATCTAACTAAGAACTATTCAAAAACTTTTCTAGAAAAAAAAAAAAAAAAAAAAAAAAAAAAAATCACCTAAATATCAAGTTGCTACTTCACTGACTCAACAAATGCATACTGAAATAACATAATAACATAATTCCAGGTATTAATGACACACACACACATTTTCGGTATTCCTTGACTTGATTACCTGTATAAAATACTATCTATCTATCTATCTATAGCTCCGACGCCTCGTTCCCTCCGGGAATTCCCCCCAAGGGGGTGGCCACGGCAGAAGTGTCTCCAGTTCTCCCTGTTCCAACACTCCCTCCTTACTTGTTCAAGCCCTACTCTGCCCCTCACGTTTCTTTCCTTTACATACTCTTCCACTCTGTTCTGCCATCAGACCGGAGGTCTGCCTCTCACACCAGGTCCCACAACTTCACTTCCATACACCTTTACAAATTCCTCGCCTTGCATTCTCTCCACATGTCCAAACCATCTCAATGGATCACGTTTCACTCTCTCAACCACTCCACACTCAATGCCAATTGCCTTCTCACTCATACCACATTTCTCATACACACTCTCATTACTTTCTTCATCCCATCTAGTAAGTCCACATGCTCCTCTCAAGTAACTCATTTCCACAGCACCTATTCTAGACTGATGCGCCCTACTCCATGTCCATGTCTCCGATGCATATGTCAGTGTTGGCAGGATTATACTATTTCGTAGTCCCCTTTTCACTTCCATACTCACACTTCTACCCTTCATAATCCTCCCGTGATCCTATGACCTGTCTACCCTTCACTGCTCTCTCCCAAATTTCTCCTTCCATACTTCCATGTTTACACATAACTGTACCCAGGTACTTAAACTCCTTCACTTCCTCCATCCTCTCGCCCCTCATAGTTATCTCACACTTCGTCCCAGTCGGTACAGCCACTCTGTAGGGTGTAGCAAAGTCAATCACTTCAATTTCTGCTCTTTCACAACAGTAACTCTTAATCATGAGTCAATGAGGTTCCACATCCTACTGGTCTGCTATATTTTTGTTTTATGTAATCATGCACTGTGCTCTTTTTTAATTTATATTTTTCTGCTGCTTTGCGCACACTAATGTTGTTATTTATGTCATTTAAGCCTTTTCAAGGGCTCTTTTGGACACTTTACTTGTGTAAGCTCTTTTCCTTTTCGTTGGAGATCTTGCTGTAGTAGGCATGTTTTTCTGTTTATATAATTTATATAACTTAACATTAATATATATTGTCTGTCCAAAGTTTGGAATATATTTACCTTAATTAATTTGTCTGTCCGAAGTTAGGACATTTTTCTGTAAAATACGGAAACATTCATTTAAAAAATCATAACACGGTTATGTATACATATATTTTAAATTTGTTTACTGCCCAGTACTTACAGATAGTGTCCACGTATAATCGTACCATTCACGTTCTTACAATTGAAACTCTTTGTTTTGTGTGAACAAAGTTTTGCAGGGTTAAAAAATGCAGACTTTTTTTCATTGCATTGTCGAATATTTTCACCCACACATATTCACGCTATTGTAATAGAATTTGTTCATAATAGTCTTTGAGCATTCCCCTAACTAACACCATTGTTATTTTTTGCAAATATAGCACTCTTCCAGTACAGTTGAATTATTACATTTTTTCGTGAAATGTCCGAAGTTAGGGCGCAGTCCGAAGTTAAGGAGTTTTAAGGTACACAATCTTCAAATTTAAGGAGAAAGTAATCACATGAAGATAAATTAGCTAAACTTACAGTACCAGTTGAAACACTGCAAACTTACAAATTCACATACAGTACTGGTACATGTACACTCGCGATCCAAAATATGTATCCAGGCTTGCTATGAATAGCCTGATCGAGTATTAAGCGAGCTCAAACAATTATGGAACAGGATTAGTGTTGTAATTGGTTCACTATTATGTTAAATGATTCGAAACTTCAAGACCTGGACTGCGAGTGTACATAACAACATTACTCCAACCACACCCTTTATATTAGGCTATATGCATCTTACAAGTTTTCTCATATCTATCCCATAGATACACTTATTGATACTCACATGTTTGGCCAATTGTTCCTTGAAGGCTTTCAATATTAGAGCTGCTTGGTGACGTACTTTCTCTGGATATATGTAAGCTAACATTCCAAGGGTCCTCAGCTGCTGGTATAATACTGCGACAAAATACCAAAAAACAAAGATTAAAACTTGGAGACAACATTCACAGCAGACAGTCTTTCTCTAGTTAGTAGACACAATTGTCAAACTTTTCTGTACTTTAGTAAAATTAGGAGTCCACTGCTAAATTTTATACAGTCACATGCAGAACAGGTGCTTATTCATAAATTAAATACCCAGTGCAAACACAAGCACAAATTTGGCAGCCAGCACTTTTCTTTGTATTTAGCAAATAGAAGGACCTTCACTCACCAACTGCTGTGAATACAGATATGAGAGGGATTATATTTGTTGCAACATATGGCAATACCAATAAAGCCAAGGTATACAGCAGTATGAGTGCTGCCTGGCTTTTGCTATTAATTGTATGTATTAGTGACAAAAGTAGCAAGAGAGGAAGGTAGGAAGTAAGTTAAGGTGTTGAATTCTAGATAAAGATATAGTTGGCTACCGAGGCTATATAGCTATAGGTATCTAGACTCAAATGGAAGAGAATGGTAACTAACTGTGTAACCCACATCTCAATATAAACTACAGATATAAAGGACATAAACAAAAGTTTGTCTGGCTGATGATTATAGAATCAATAACAAAATAATACACAGCATCTTGAAAAGGAAATAATTATCAGAAGAGTTCATACAACATCAGTTACCTGTGGATCCCTTCGGACTACGCATGTCAACACACAATCCTTCAATAAACTGGCCAATTTTAAATTCATCACTTGAGGCATCAGAAAAAAACTTCTCCAAGAGTGAGCAGAGCACATCCAGTGCCACTGCTCTGATCTTGGATGATTTGTCCACATTGTAAAGGAACAAAGTATATTTCTGAAACAGGAAAAAAAGGTCAAAATAATTACTTCAACATACATGTATAGGCTATGCTTATTACACTAAGACAGTACGTAATATATGTGGATCATCATGTGCTCAAGTGTTCAGCTGGAAACAAATTTCCCTCTACATATCATAATCACTGGATATTCACCATTTTTTTTACTCTGTCTGTAAACAACTTGCTCAAAAATCTAACTAACAGTTCCAAAACTATACTCACTCTGATTTCCTCCACATATTTGGTAATCTTCTTTCTGTCCTTCTCCAGCAAAGTCTTAATTAAATCTAAAGTGCTTTTCTTTGCCTCTACAAATGCTTGGTCCTTTGATACATTTCGACCAAAACGAATTATTCCCTTTTCTCCAAAGATATGGTTGAGATACAATTCTGCAATAAAGATTTGTAGACATAAAAAATTGATGTTGCAGATCTGAATGAACACACAGAATGCAGCAAATATAATTTATTTGAATCAAAACTGTGGTCTATTCATATATATACCAGTCACAGATTTAAGTGTAACATTTCTTCCTGCCCTTCAATAAGAAATGCGTATATATTTTCATTGGTCATGTCTACTTAAGGTTAAAAATGAATGCTCATTATTGTGTCCATGCATCATCCCTTAAAGGTCAAAATATAGTACAGTATACCACATCTACTAACTTAATGTATATTTAATAACAAAACACTGCTAATTACATTCAAATACCACCCCAAAATATTTTATCTAATAGTACTCAGTGTTATTATCACCTTATCTTGTAAAATAGAGAATCAAGACCGCTGATATAGTAATGCCAGTGAAAGAAGACATTCACTAATGTTCATTCAAAAACCCCAGTAAAAACATTTTTTATTATAATATTCTTGATAATGTCCTTAACTACCAATAGTCCAATATTTCTTTCCTTTGGAGTTGGTATAGTCACCTCCAAATGTTACTAATACAGGTACCGTATAACAATATAAGGATTATTTTTACAAGTTGCCACAACTCGATTTTAAAAATTTTACTATTACCAGTGTTTATATTTCACTATTACAAACAACTTAAAAATAGTCTCTGCAGGTTATCAAGACAAAAGAGAGCTTTATTAAACTTTCTACCAAATAAATCAAGGTGCCATTACTGCAGACCCTCATCCTAAAGACTGAAGAAGAGTGAACACGTTAAAATAACAAGAGTTAATTCAGATCGGAATCTAAGACTTAAATGGCATAACTTAGTGATATTCAATCTTACCATACGTGACAGGAGATAAATCCTTGCTAAACACCTCTGAGATGTCTACGATTACATCTTTGGCTACATCTGAATCCCCTTGACCACCAACAGATGTAAAAGTTTGAAGTTTTTCCAGTAAATTTTCCACCTCCTCCGTCATACCGTCCTCAGTCAGTCAGTCCGCTGGTGCTGCTGCTGCTGCTTTACCATGACAACACAAACCCGTCCCTATCCATTCTTATTGGCTTCAGATTTATAACCACACTTACTCCATTACCTCCAATTTAATATAATAATCATTCAGATAGTGTGCAATAGATTACCGGGTTGATAATTTTACACTAGAATGAAAATTCATATATAATGATGCAAATGCAGGACATAGTTTAGCTTCTTGCAACAATTTTTATGATTATTCTGTTCGGACGATGATTTGTTACACCATTTTTGTTTACTGCAGAATAAACATTGTAAGATATGAGTGTTTAATGACGATGTCATTAAGAAATAGGCAGGATGAGTAGATACATATCATTCTGTGTATAATTATTGCGAAGTGAATGCGTTTACACGCCTTGGAGGGTTTCATCCAATGAGCTCTAGCCTAAAGAGCTCATTAGTTTCAACATCCATTTTCATAATGAAACCTGATCTGATGATTAGTTTACAGCAGTACAGCTGTATACTGTTGAAGGGAAAAAAATAGGTAAACTGTACGATGCCGTACAGTGAGTACTGTGAGACGCAACTCTTCCCCATCAATCAGAAGAATCATGGCCAAGGAATATCTTGGCCATGATATGAATGGTCCTTGAAATCGGAGGGTCGAAGCGAGAAAAGTACCGTAGACCGTACGTAGTACCACAGTGTATCAATCGTGAACATGTGGGGTGCACTGGGTCTCGAAATAATTTGACCCTTCATTAAGTCTCTGCAGAAGATAATTAGGCTACGTTGCATTGGCCTATTGTACAGGAGATCGTGTTTTCAAGAATATATAATAGATCTGCGGTAATATTCCATAGCTGTGCCATAATATGTATTTTCATAATCCTCTTTCCCTTTTGACTCACTACGAGCTGGAAAAGGGGGACACTTTTTAATGTGGTTCTTATATATCATTATTCGCGATAATCTGCGTGTTGTTCCACACATAATAGCAGCAGTGGTCATGACAGCACTACCACACGCATGTTATGTCTTTCACAGTTCCAAGTAGCCGTTCATTGTGACTAGCTTACTAATATAATTCACCATGCTGACATGTATGTATGTGTTTTCTATGTATGCATTATGTATATGCCTGTGTATTTGAGTGTACGCCTCGCTATATAAAGGACCATCATTCATATTGCAGTGTAGGTCAATCCATACCAAAAAGCTGACCTTGTGGTTGGTTTACATCTTTGTAACTCTGGGTGGGGAAATTGTTGGTTGTCACGTCACCCTGGACTAGTCACGCCATGGATGTACTCGTACCCTTCCTGTAATAACTCCAGTAGATTCCCAATGCACTATCATATCCTCAGTGCACTATTATAGCGACTACAGGGCCTAGCTAGTGCCCCGGTCATTTCCCGTACTTTACCACTGTTATTTCCCGGTAGTTTGCCCAGGTTAAGTCCCGGTAGTTTGTCCAGGTTAGGTCCCGGTAGTCTGATGCTGTCTAGGTTAGGTAAGGTCAGGCTAATTTCAAAATGCCCCATTTGAATATGCCCTATCTTGGAAATGGGGCATTTGAGGAGGATATATATATGCCATAGAAGAAAATAGTCTTAGAACCGTGTATAATCGAGGCTGTTCACCCCAATAGTAACGCAACACCCCTTATTGTTACACTGTCTTTATTCCTCACTTTACTCAATGCAAAACCATCAAATGGTGATGTTTATGGGTAGTGAAGATGTTGTGAAGATTTTTCGTGGAGAAAGAGTATGTCGAATGACGGTAGGCCAGTATGAAATTACGGCAAGATACTCGAAATTATCATAAAGAAAATGTATGTAAAATTTCAGGTTCACTACTGCATCAAAAATAGACCTCAGCAGATTGAGAATTAACGAGCGAGTCTGAGTGCACATGAGGATCGAGGGGTTGCGCCCGCCTGTAAAGTCTGCTGTATGGTGAGTCAAAGTGAGTTTTTTTGCTTCTTCGGACCCTAATTTACAACATCGGCCAGCATACAGGACAAGTATAGGTTATATATTGGATTTAGTTTAGATTTGTCAGAGTAATTTCTCAGGTTCACCTAAACGTTATGGCCACGAAAATTCAATATAGTGTCAATTAATAATAATCAATACAAAGCACGGCAAGAAAATTTGATACAGTTAATAACGGAAGCGCCGTTGTAAATGCAAATTGTACTGACCGACGAAACTACGGACAATGAGTACAAAGTTGCCAGATGCAGGGAAATATCTCTGTTTTAGGATTTTTTTAATTCCACACGGAATTTATATATCGTTCAAGAGTAAATGGGGAAGTTTCTACCAGACGATATTCCAAAAAGGCCGTCTGTTATTCAAGAGTAAACAGGGAATTATTGATGTAAAAATGGAAATTCTGCTGCTGAAATTGGGGATTTTTTATCAAGCAGACCTGGCAACACTGACTGTAGTAAACAACAGACTGACGAGAGGTGTTGTTTCTTGTTGATTGGTGCGTGAATACCCAGCTGTTTAGCATTGACAGGGCTGGAATACCCTCATGGTAGGCAGAACAGCAGCTTTATTTTTCCCCGTGATGTGGGAGGAACAATAATAATTCTGACATTCCACAACAAGACATTGATAGTCGTAGGCCTTTGCCATGTACCAAAATCTGTATCCAGGTTTTGTTGAAGTTTCGAATAATTTTTTGACATTCTAACGTTAGTAAACCAATTACATCGCTTATCCTGCTACTTTCATATTTGTTTGAGCTCACTTAATACTCGATCCGGCTATTCGAAACAAGCCTGGATACATATTTTGGATTGCGACTGTACTGTAACAGCTTATTAGTAAACCAAACATAACTCGGGGACAATTCTCACAGTTGTCATGACCCTTATTTGCATTACCTTTATATATATTTGTTACTAGGTGGTGATAGGTTTAACTTATAGATTAACCAATATAATTTAACAACAAATCTACAGAGCAATAATTTATGTATTGGGAGAGCCTGTATATGATCCACTGAAAAGGAAGCTACTTGCCATTTCATTTATTATTTTAACTTTTCCCACGTAACATATGTATATTTTTTCTCCCCTCGAGAGTAACCCACATAAAAAGGGTAGGGTTTGGAGGCTGAGGGATTAAATATGTAAACTGCAGAAAGCATAATGTGATATAGAATTAGTTTAACCTTACCTAACCTAACTGGATCTTGTCAGATTTATCATTATCTGTCATTGGACCTGCCATGCAATGCTATGAGTCTGTGGAAGCTTTGCTATTGTAATGGCTCTTGTGTTTACATCCACAGGTCTGCAATCACCGCATTATATCACAGACCTTTTCCAATAACTTAGTTACTGCAGTAGCGATCATACCTCAGGGATTTAATGCTTTTTTTCTTTTTCAGGGCAAAGTATGGAGTCAGTAAAGGAACTCGATGAATCTCTGAGAGAGCTGTTGGACAACACATCAGTCCTCTTGTCTCTCAGCATAAGGATTTACTCTTTGGCAATTGCAATACTTCTCCAGCTCTTCATTTTGTTGCTGGGGTTGTTTTTCATTTGCTGGGTACTACTTAAATGTGTAAGTATCAAGGATTTCATCATCGAGACCACTACTGCTTCTCATCTCATGTGCTGACTAACAAGCTGTGTACTCATTCTCACTCACTCGACCACATATGACCCATTTCTTACAGTACTTTCCCATCCTTTGTCACTTACCTGTGTTGGTCACAGAATTTTCAGCTAACCCCACAAGTACATACATCCCCAGAAAACCACTTCACTCTTCTATCAATACATTAACCAGTAACTAAAAAAAACTTACATATATTAGTATTCTAATTAAGACTTTAGCTGCTGTTAATTACTGAAAAAAATTCAGTTGTCACTATTTTTATATTTAAATAAGAGAAAGGAGACCTATAAAAAAGGGAAAGGTGGAAGCAGTATACTACCCAAGATTAATATAATAGCTAAAACATATGGTCTTGCTATTTATTTATATTATTATACAATACTGTACTTAAGAAAGAGTTCATGATGTCGGTTGTAAATGAAATATGTTTTGTGAAAAGCTTACAGTGATAGGTGTAGATAATTATAAGTGACTGACCACCCAATATTTTCAATACTGTAATATAATGTGTTGACATTTCAGTGTATGTATGCAGTGCGGCGAGGTGAACCAGGTTATGTTCATGTTGCCTTCTTTCATCCTTACTGCAATGCTGGTGGTGGTGGGGAACGAGTTCTCTGGTGTGCCATTAGGGCAATACAAAGGAAGTAAGTTTAAATATAGCTGGTACAATAGTTGTAGAAATTTCAACAAGTAAAATTAGTCCTATGACAATACAGTACAGTTGTTTTATTTTATCAATTGTAGGTGGTTAAGTGATTTTTAAATTTTCCCATTCTTCCTTAGAGCATTATTCTACTTTGAACACTCCTGTACTTCATCTGTATCCCCATACTGTTATTTCATTTGAATAGATGGGAGAATTCACACTGGCTTGAACATCAAAATGAAGAAAACCTGCAATGGCTGACAAACTGTTTGAATACAATATATGGTTACAAAAAAAAATACTGAGAGAACATTCCTTCAGGTTTGTGAAGTCAGAAATAAATACAGTAGCAGACCAATCAATCCTGTCAGTTGTGTAAAACTGGATGTAATATCTTCATCCATTACCAGGCATTATCTTGCATCTTCATTGTTTATAGTTCTTGTAATCATATAATCTCATTTCAGGTACAAGAATGTAAAATGCTATATATATACTGGAGATACAGATGCATCACCAGAGGAGATTCTACGCAGGGCTCATCAGAGGTTCAACATCACACTTCAAGATCCAGTTGAGATGATATTCCTGCGTTTCCGTACTGTGATGGAGGCTCGTCACTACCCAATCCTCACCCTTCTCCTGCAGAGTGGTGGCACCTTCTGGCTAGCTGTCGAGGCTTTATCCAAATTCCGACCAGATGTGTACATTGACACCACAGGATGTGCCTTCACCTACCCACTCTTTCGCTTTATAGGTGGCTGTACAGTGGGATCCTACACTCATTATCCCACTATAACCACAGATATGCTGCAACGGGTCAGGGACAGAGTTGAGGCCCACAATAACAGAGGGGTTATAGCTCGGAACCTCTTTTTAACTCTAGGTAAGATGTGCTATTACCATCTATTTGCTTTTTGTTATGCCTCAGTTGGACGGTTTGCAAATGTAGTGATGGTAAATTCATCTTGGACATACAGCCATATTATTGGTCTCTGGGGTCAAGCCCACAGAACACACATTGTTTACCCTCCATGTGACACTGAATTGTTCAAAGGCTTACCAATTATTCCTGATTCAGAAAAGAAGCTAAAAACCATAGTTTCTATTGGCCAGTTTCGTCCAGAAAAGGATCATGCTCTTCAGTTAAGGGCATTTCAGAGATTGTGTGAACTATTAAACCCAGAAACTGTCCAAGTAGTGCAGCTCGTATTAATTGGTGGGTGTCGTAATGAGGAGGATGAGAAAAGGGTCCAAGATTTAAAGAATCTTGCTTCCATTCTTGGAATAGAGGAGAAAATAGTATGGAAGCTAAATGCACCATTTGCTGAGTTATTAGAAAATGTTCAGTATGGTACCATTGGACTTCACACAATGTGGTGTGAGCATTTTGGTATTTGTATTGTTGAATGCATGGCTGGTGGACTGATCATGGTTGCTCATGATTCTGGTGGACCCAAGATGGATATAGTAATTGAATATGAAGGGCAGTCCACTGGTTATAGAGCTACAGATGTTGAGTCTTATGCACAGGCAATGAAAACCATTCTAGAATCTTCAGATGAAACAAGAAGCAGCTTACGAACTGCTGCAAGAAATTCAGTTGATAGATTCAGTGATAGGCAATTTGAACTGTCATTTTTAAGTGCATGTGAGGGTATCCTTGCAAATGCTACCTTACAAGAGTAAATTAATTGCTGATGAATTGAATTTATAAGGTTATTCAGTCTTAAATGGGATTATTTTAAATTTAATGATTAAAAACTGTAATAATGATAAAAAATAATAATGTCTGAAATGAGGGAAGCATTTCGGCCGGCAGCAGAGGAATAAGTTCATGTTAGATATATTGTTCTATAGTATAACTTGAACCACTGAAAAAAAAAAAAAAAGTATTTGAATTGGTTAAAATGCACTGCAGTATAGCTGTATAGTACAGGTTACTGTGAAAGCATGAAGTACTGTAACATATCGGTGATGATAGAATACTATCACTTATAGAAAGTAAAAGCATCTCCTGGTCGAGTGCTCCCATGGCTGAGAGTGAAAGGGAGTTACAAAGAGTGGTGGATGAGTTCCAGTCTGTGTGTAAGCGAAGAAAACTGAAGGTGAATGTTGGTAAGAGTAAGGTGATGGTATTTGAGAGGACCAAAACACAAGTAATTGACTTTGCTACACCCTATAGAGTGGCTGTGCCAACTGGGACGGAATGGGAGATAACTTTCGGGGTGAGAGGATGGAGGAGGTGAGGGAATTCAAATATCTGGGAACAGTTCTGTGTAAACATGGAAGTATGGAAGGAGAAATCGGGGAGAGAGCAGTGAAGGGCAGGCAGGTCGTAGGTGCACTGGGGAGGATTATGAAGGGTAGGAGTGTGAGTATAGAAGTGAAAAAGGGACTGAGAAATAGTATAATCCTGCTAACACTGACATATGCGTCAGAGACATGGACATGGAGTAGGGCTCATCAGTCCAGAATAGGGGCTGTGGAAATGAGTTACTTGAGAGGAGCATGTGGACTTACTAGGTGGGATGGAGAAAGTAATGAGAGTGTGTATGAGAGATGTGGTATGAGTGAGAAGGCAATTGGTATTGAGTGTGGAGTGGTTGAGAGAGTGAAGCGTAATACACCGAGATGATTTGGACTTGTAGAGAGAATACTTATTTTTGTGTAACTAAAGTTGTTTTGACAATGTAATGCATGTTTGCAAATTGCATAACATACATTGTACAGTATTCAATTTATAGTAGTTTTGATACAAGATTAAATAATTTAAATAATTGATTTGGTATGAGTTGATTTAAAGGGCTTCATGTAGCCAATGTTCAGTGTTGGAGTTTGTAAAGAAGGTGTACGATAGTGAAGTTGCGGGACCTGGTGTGAGAGGTAGACCTCCGGTTAGATGGCAGAACAGAGTGGAAGAGTATGTGAGAGAGAGAAGTGTGAGGGGGGGAGGGGGGATGGAGCAAGTGAGGAGGGAGCGTTGGAACAGGGAAAACTGGAGACTCTTCTGCCGTGGCCACCCCCTTGGTGGGAGTTCCTGGAGGGAGCGAGGCGTCGGAGCTATAGATAGATAGACCCCAGTAAATTCCATGGACTCTGCCTCACATGCCTCATGCACTTCTTGTCCCACACCTATACTGTTCTTAATGTTTCCTGAAAGTCACGTCTACTGGTACTCTTTGCTCCCTAAGCTTATACCTTTCTGTTTCTGTGTCTATTTAATGACATATAGCCTTGATGGCCTTGTTGCTTATTTTTGTGTAACTAAAGTTGTTTTTACAATGTAATGCATGTTTGCAAATTGCATAACAGTATTCAATTTATAGTAGTTTTGATATAAAATTAAATAATTTAAATAATTGATTTGGTATGAGCTGATTTAAAGGGCTTCATGTAGCCTATGTTCAGTGTTGGAAAAAAAAGTAATTAAATAAAATCCTTAGAATGTATGGTAATCTATATTAAAGTTCCAGTATAGAAAAACTAACCAAGTTGCCTGAATCAAGAAGTGGGAATAAAAGGGGTGAAAAGTTGGACAACATAAGAAGCCATATTATCTCGGGTTTTAGCTTGGGAGTTTTATTTAAGCTTAGTTGATTGGAAATGCTTATGCACAATACTTTAAAGAAACTGACTTTGTCTTGTTCACACAAGAGTAAGGAACTACTGTAATATGAGTGTTGGCTGAATTGGAACTGATAAGAAAAAAAAAGAAAAAAATGGCTGTGACAGATGGCACCAACAAAAGCAGAGATTTATTGTTTATATAACCTGAATTGCAATACGGTATATGAGTAACAACAGACCAGAAAGACGGAAGCACAACCCTACCCAATCCTTCCCTTATATACAATGGTGTGAGGTGCATGGTTTCATTGGCATTAGGGTTCAATATCCCATTAGAGCTACCCATACTTCTGGCAAAATTTTTCAGTCCAGAATAGATTTACCAACTACTTACCAGAAAATATATCTCCACTGCTTGTGAGGGAATTGGAAATTATTACTGTAGTATCATTTGGTCTTTCTGGCATTAGTCAATTATGGTGGTTTTGTCTCTGGTTTGGTGTGACTCTTATCAAATGTACTATCAGACAAAAGTCGTGTCATTAAATTTGGTGGAAACATATTGTAAAGAGCTAACCATACTTGGCATAAACATTATTGTGGTGGGGATTTCATTATGTTTCACGAGTTACATTAAATCATCGGAACACACATACAGTTCATTCATATTGCTTCTTGGTACCATAACAATACATTAGAGTTTAGAAGGTTCCATTGTTTAACGAGATCATTCAAGCCTCCGAGCTCCAGTTAGATCAGTTTGAAGTGTACCGTACACACTTGTTTACAGAACAGGCCTCATGTTGAACCAAATTCTTGCCACCCCTTTGACTGGCAGGAAGGTGAAGTCAGTGTTAAAGATTGGCTGAACGATCAATTAAACTGGTGTATCGAGTTGGTAACAACACAGGCTGAGGTTCACTTTCCATGACTGAGTTTTTGGTTTGTGGAAAGTGAACCTCAGTCTGTCTCGTTACCAACTCAATACACCAGTTTGTCCGATCGTTCAGCCTATCTTTAACACTGACTTCACTTTCCTGCCAGCCAAGGGGGTGGCAAAACTTTGGTTCATGACTGTACACTACATAGCGAACACAAGATGGATGTGTCAATGAGAACACAGCTTAGTCAAGATTTTAAAATTATTGAGCTTTAATCCCTACAAACTCATGAAAATTTGATATTCACATCTGAATATGATGTATAATACAGAAACTGGCACTGTGCTCTAGGTAAGATACAAAAATCTATTCTCTGTATGACATTTAAAAGATAAATCTGTCTAATGAATACATTCATCGTGCAGTGTTGGTTAATCTGGAGCAACTGATTCCTCCAAACTATTCCAAGCAACAGTACACCATTATTATTATTATTATTTTAGATCAGTTTCCTGGCATACTTTGGAGGAATCAAGGCACTCTAATGTTCCAAATGTGTATTACCCCCTTAAAAGACCTCAGTCATGTGACTAAGTGTAAGTCTTGATTTTATATGCAGTTGGCTTCTCTTCAGTATGCTAGATTCTCAACATTCTGCTTTTGTCAAGTATGTACTGTATTAAACAGATCATACATTCAGGTTTTTAACCATTACATATACTGTGCACCTCCAAGCTTGACCCTGTCCTTCTCAAGAAAGTACCAGATATTCACTTGACATCTTTGTCCTTTTCTGTCACATACTCTCAATGGCAAGGTTTCAGTACCATACACTTTATACATCTTTCTACTGAGAGAGATCCTCTTCACTGCATTGTTAAAATATAGCCTCTGTGTAAATATTAATTATATATTGTACAGGAAATAGTTTCTCAATTAATAGCAGCAGAATCCCTGAATAATGAAAGCTCGGTAGTACAGGCATGTCTCAAAAGGGGGATAAAAATTCATGACAATATCAGGGGAAAGTATTTAGATTCCTTTCATTCATTTATGTGGATTGACTCCTTGTACCCTCACAGAAACTTCCTAATTTGGCAAGGTTTGGCTGGTGGCCTGCCTACACCTCCCAGAGATATTTACTCCCTTGCCTTTGTGAGAATCCCCAGAGTGAAATATGCTGTGTTGAAAAGAAGGTATTTTGAGATAGATATACAGTATACCAGTAGCTGGTAAAGGTGATAATTCCATATACAGTATGTGTGTGTTGTGTTACTAAAACTGGCCCGATACCCCAACTGTAATAGAATGGTCTGGAAAAGACAAAATAATTCAGGCATTCCTCGAGTTTCCAGACACCTTGGCAGCAGTACCTACCTGGGAAGGCTGTATATTCCTAATACCTAGTAAATTACTAATATCTGATATTCTGAGTTGACAAAATCTGTAAAAAAGACTTACCTTACTACTGGTTTTTAAATTGTATAAATGTCTTCTATAAGTACAAGTATAATGGCAGGCACTTGATTGGCACATACAGTACATCTGCTTGTTGTAGATGAACATCTCAAAAGGGTATCAGTTATGTTTGCTATGCAGTTGTGGATAGTGTTATATTTTCATCCTTTTTTCCCTTTTGTTGATTGTCATAAATGACTGCAGCAGGCATAAAGAGCCAGAGGATGAAACTACAAAAGACAGTTGCTGCGAGGACCCACATGGTGATAGTGTAGCTATCAGTAGCATCACGGATGTACCCTGGGGACAAATATTTAACAATGAATGGTCAGTTTTTTTTTTTTTTCTTAATATCAAATAACTTCAGCATACATGGTATAAGAATTAAACTAGATTTGTGTTGTGTGTGAATATAGGAGAGGCAGGTTTGAGCTCTTCTATTATGAGTACTTTTAAAACAGGAAACTATGTATAACATTATATAAACAGACCTCTAACTGAACACATTCTCCCAGATATTCACCATTTTCTTTTACTCCATCTCTACCCCAATTACCCATTGCACTTCCAATCTTCCATTCATTACATTCCACAGGATGATCCTCCTCCCTCTTTCAAAGTTTTCCAGATAGTTTATCAACTTGTTTCAAAACATCTCATATCTTCCCTAAACCCATCTCATTGTTGAGTGGTATGTAGGCTACAGTTGGCAAAATATGAATTGCAACAAATCTTGGTGGAACGCTAACTATATTATCATCCTAAACTTTTTGAAGGGATCATAAGCCTGTACAGTAATACAAAAGGAAATTTGTATTTCTTTTTGTATTACATACTGTATTTATGATTCCTACAACATCCATGGACATTAATATACTTAATATTACCTCATGAATTGTCACAATTCATATTTTGCCAACTGTGTATCATGTCAATTAACAATTACTAACTTTGAGGGAGTATTCAGAGATCCCATAAGCATCTTTCTGGGACAACAAAGGAAGTTGGGTAAAAGTGGCTACTACAGTTTTACTCCTGAACTGTACTGCCATTGAACATTAACCAAGAAACTAATCTCTACACAAAAGAATAGCATGAAAAACAAATTATGAGAAGTCAATTGTTATTATAAGATCACAGAAATATAATTATATACTGGTATGCAAATCTGCAATAAATCCCTTCATAATTATCAATTATTAAATTGTGCTGTTACTGGTACATTAAATGCTTCTGTAGTATGTTCACATTATATATAAAAGTAAATCAATCGGTCTGTAAAATTCTTGACTTGTACTTGCATACCATTCCAGCTAATCTCGGTTGATTAAAAAAAAAATAATAATAATAAAAAAAAAAAAAACTCACCAATGAGTGGGCCAATAGAGATGTAGCTAGTAGCTATGCACAGCATGGCAGCACCTAACATGGGGGTAAAGTTTTCAAAGCCCATGTAGTGTACCATGATCAAATTAAAGGTGCCCATGAAGGTACCCACCCCAATACCCCAGGCAGCCATCACTACTGCCTTCCACACAACAGTGTCCACCAATGTGAAGGCTGGGGAGTACAAAAGAAAGCAATTAAATAGTAGGCAGTTTAGTGTATTCAGCATACTGTACATATTTATGGAAAATAAGTATGAATTTGAAAAGACTCTGTTAAGGCAACTGTTATCTCCAAAATATGTCTTTGAATGGATAGTGTTACAAGGGATAATATGAAAGACAAATTCATTACTGTATAACAGGAATGATGAATTTCATAGATAACAGATTAACATAAAAGACAAGTTGTAGATAAAAACTATTTTTAACTTTACCAACAATAGTAGCGGTAATTGTGAAGCTACCAAAGAGATAGCATTTATGGAAGGAAAACCAGGAGACATCAGAAAGTGAGGCCACAAGAACACGGGTGGCCATATTGGTGATTCCTGACACAGAGATGCACCATGCTGCGTCGTCAAGATTTAACCCGGACTCTTGCATGGCAAATGGGACAAAAGCCAGGAACTGCAGGTATCCAGAGAAGATGAAAGTGGCGCCAAAAGCAATGATAATGGCTCGTCGACTTCTTAATACCTGAAACACCATTTTATTATCAGTGTTTGATTGATCATTACAATATTTTAAAACTAAACAGAAAAGGTTGACACCCTCGCTCAGGAAAGTATTAGTGCAAGTGTCTGGAGACTTAGGAACTGTCTGGATTCTTATTTCTCTCCCAGACCTTGGATGCTGGTTACAAGTCTTTATGTCTCCTACAACTGTACAGTACTGAACTGTATTGTTAACTAGCTGTACTGGGAAAAGTAGTGCCCAAAGTATGTAACTAAATAGCATGGTATGAGAGTACCTTTTGGTTACCTACCCATGTATATCTCACCTTGAGGTCACTCAGTGTGGAACGGATGATGCGGATGAACAACTGCCTCAGCTGAGTTCCTTCTGTGGGAGCGATATGACCATTTTGGGAATCTGATGTAATTTTTGGTCTCTTGTATTTGTAGTGCCATTCCACAGGGTGAAAGACAGCAGCACTGACACAACAATTTAGGACGATACCACCCAAAATTAATGTAGCTCCAGGGTAACCATAATGAGTTTGAAGGAGGCTGATGAGTGGAGGGCCTAGGAACTGCCCTCCACAGTCCCATGCCATCATCAACCCATTAGCCAGACCACGGTGCCGGTGGAAGTAGTGTGGTACAATAAGATAACTCACGTTTGAAAGGATTCCACATGCCATACCTGACAGAAAGAGGAAGATGTTTAATACCTGCATGTGGCAAAGAAAGTTTACAGTGATAGGTTACAGTCCTTGTACATTTGGCATAATTGCAATGTCATTGCACATAAACCACACAGCAGTAGTGCTCTCCAGTGTAAGCACAGTATGATCTATACCACCTATGCTACATTTTGTCATGTTAACCCATGCTGCTCAGTGACCTAATTCATGCTGTCCTCAACCAAGAAGAACCTTTACTTTTAATGATGCCAACCGGCCAAACCTTGCAAATATTCTTCTCAGATTAGAGAGATAATCCTAACCAACCAATGGTTTCCATTTCACACTGTTCCTGCACAACAGAGCCTTTATCTGGGCTCAAATTGCACATGCTGTACAGCCACGGTTTACTCGTTGATACTGCTGCTGGTTTTACCTATACACCTAAATGGTTCTTGATGGTACACCTACATGGTTCTTCACGTTTCTTCAAGCTTGAGCACCTCCCTCTCCGGGTTACTTTCAGGATTTCTCTCTTAACTCCATCTGCAGCAGTACTTGCAACATGCTGTACAAGCAGTTTTCCTTACATGCCACCCTCAGACATCCCCCTGCAAGTAGTTACAGAGGGGTGTTGGTAATATGGCAGTCAGGGGGGCATCTCCTATCCAACCTCTTATGCCTTCACATTCAGTGTGGTGAGAACAGTGGTCTACACAGGCTCTGTTCTTCTTGCCTGGATGGGGAGAAAAATGGACTGCTGTCAGGATGAATAGTCCATCTGTTCTCTGCCTTGTAGCTCTTCCACTAGAACAAGCCACACAAAAAAAGTCTGATAACCTGGTTCTTACTAAAACCTGACATACACCTGAATACACCTCTACTTCTCTCCAGGAGGTAGTTCAGTGACATAGTGTTGATTCCACAGGAATAATGGAACTACCTGACAGATTTTGTGGATATGGATGAGTTTGTTATTGGATATAATTAATTAAGACTGAAAAGTGTCAGTGGGGAGCATCCCAACAAACCAAAGCCACTATGGAATTGACCCTAAGGCTGACAAGTGTGGTTGGTTGGGGAGGGTCATAACAAAACCAAAGCCACTGTGGAATCGGAACATAATCTATAAAGGCAACAATCAGACAATTACCCACTAACTGTTCTACTTCATTAAAAACAATAGGAGCTTCTTTCATAATAACTGCTATTGTTGGAAGCACTTACAGCAGGATTAATGTGCAGGATTGTGCTTTCCTGTAGGGGACTATATAATACTGTACAATCAGCAAAAATAGTATTGGAACCACCTTTACATTGAAATTAACTATAATTATCCATAGAGTGGTTATAATACTTTTTTGCCAACTGTACATACTTCCAACAGCCTGGCATAAACAACGATAAATCACTCTACATATACAAGTATTAAAACAGTATTAGGGAAGAATATCAGCATAAGGACAAGAAATTTTTTTCAATTTAACATTTGTCCCTTTTTCACTCAGTGTTAACAGAATGACCTTCAACTACCTGACTCATCTTTCCCCCAACACATACCTGCAAACAATGAATATGTAATAATAAGCATCCAGGCGTCGGTGACGAATGCACTTGCAATGGTGGCAGATGAGAGCACCAGAGCAGCTGCCATTTGCACCTTTCTCCACCCAAATTCAGCTAACAGGGATCCAATGGGCGGTCCCGTCAGACACCAAGTGAATCCAAAGAAGTTGAAGATCCAGGCGGTGGTGACAGAAGAGGTATTGAGATCCAGGAGGAAGGTGGAGAAGACAACGCCAAAGCACTGACCTATCGTGTCCACTAACACCTGACACAGACATCAACAATAAGATTTATAATTCCACTTTAGGAATATTTTTTAATGAATATTTAAAAACTGAAATTAGGGGAATATTTAAATAATGATATGTTAAAGCTATAATTTTCCAATTGGCAGGGGAGAGAACTGACTTGGGGTAGGATTGGAATCACTGGCTGGTTGATAAGGTATGGCCTAACTAAAATTTCTGGTGATATTCAGTGGATGACTGGGTAATACTTAAAAGGAGCCACACCAAGGGAAGGTACTTACAAATTTCTTTCATTTTTCATTGATAGTTTTTGTTTTATGAAGTAATTTCCCAGTGCTACAATTCTTTCTGACCATGTTTGATATCCCCTGTATGTCTGCCCCAGGTTATGTCCTGGTAGTTTGTCTTGGTCCAGATTAGGTTAGTCAACTCAAGAACATGTAAATATTAAGTATTTAATGGGTCATTTCCTTGTTTTACCCATCAACCCAGCCTCTTGGGGAGGGGGGGAGAATAATAAAAGAAGGTCAAATTGCACTGACATTTAAAACATATATGGTACAATATAAACATGGAATGGATTATCCAAAAAAAGTTGGGAAAAATTGTAAATTGCATGTTTGTGGCTCTTCTTAAACTTTACCAACGACTGCTCTAAAAACTTAAATTATTCTATAATTTTATCTATTTGAGGAAGTACAGCGCATATAAATGGAGGTACAGTATATAATACAATTTTGTTGGTGGTAAATCTGGAGCAAATGATTCCTCCAAGCTCTTCCAAGCAATAGGTCACCATTAATTTTGCTGATCTGGCCTGTTTTCTGGCGTACTTTGGAGGAATCAAGGTGCTCTAATGTACCCAATAATGAAAGATGGAGAATGAAGGAAATAAAGGGTATCTTAGCCCAAGAATAAAGAAAGATGGAGGATGAAGGAAAGAAGGTGCTTCTGTGGGTCATATTCAAGAACATTCATGGTGTATACGATGGCTCTGTTAGTTTGTCTATGGAGCCGTCATACCAGTACTACACCATGGTCAACACCACGAATGTTCTTGCATACGGCCCTGTTGTGATACACCCCTAAAGCAAGCAGGTATCACAAGGGCCTATTTTCCTTCGTCCTGTTGGCAATTTAAAGGCTTCCTACGTCCTCTAACCCGTTTTGTGAGGTGTAAAGGATTGATATCAATATTAGGCGCCGCAACAGCTGTCATATAGCGCCAGAAAAACATGATAGAGAAGTGTGACAGGAGTTGTAGAGGACAATGATGAATCTAAGCGAGGCATATTTAGCTCTAGATTGAAGGATGATGGATGGAAAACGGAGGAAATGCATGCCAGTGTGATAGACCATTAATTAAGGGACCCTGTGATGTATGTAGTCAGAAAATTGGAGGTATTGGAGTCCTTCAGATATTACCACGACATACACACACACACACACTTGTATATGGAAGGAGATTGTTTCATGGTATAGTCAGGAGGAATCAAAAGCCACCAGGTCTCATACACGATCACAGGGTCCCTTAAATTCATGGTGTTGACGTCAGATGGTGTTGTACCGATACGATGACATAATATTATATACTACAGATCCATCGTACCTGTCACACCATCGTCGACCCTGTGATCGTGTATGAGAATTGGAGGCTTCTGGATTCCTCCTGACCATGCCACGAAACAAGCTCCTGCCATATAGGTGGTGTTTCGTGGTAATATTTGAAGGACTCCTTTACCTCCAAACTTTCTGACTACATCACAGGGTCCCTTATAATGTTCTTCTTGCATATGGTCCCGTGGGTCGTATGCAAGAACATCCGTGGTGCATACGATGGTGTGGTACCGGTATGACGGCTCAATTGCTTTTCTATGGAGCCATCGTACCGGTACCACACCATCGTATGCACCATGAATGTTCTTGAATATGGTCCCTTCTTACACTCACCAAGGTAAGTGAAGCTCCGAACACCACCACCCAGCCCCAACCTCCATCTGGCAATAGCTGCTCCTTACCACCATCATCATGTGTTGCAGTTATCTCCAGTGGGTTTTTTTCTGTGTTCTCCAATCTAGACAATAAACTGGTATCTTCCTGCTGGACTTCTGCTGTCCCTTGATTCTGAACGGAGTCATGATGTGGCAGCCCCTCGTCATGATCTGTGTGTAAAACAATGTCTTCCATCAGCTTTTGTTTAATGCTATTGTGACCTTTGTAATGCTCATATTGCTAGTTCTTTTCATCATTGATTTCTAGCTTTTCTGTTTCTTCGACTTTACCACTTGGAAACTCACAGCTGCAACTCAAACTCCTCACCTCCATCTTTCATAGGCAAATAATGTTCATTTGCTGTTTTCTTCATGTTGTGGGCATCCAGTCTGTATTCACCCTTCCTCTTGATCTGTGCTCAATTTCTTCACATCCGACATTCCCAGTTCAAGCCAACATGTCACTCTTGCAAAACATCTGAAACTAATTTAATGTGAGGGGTGAAAATTATCAAAGAACATACTATATTCTTTAACCAATTAAATTAAAATATTGCAAATATATTATTATTTTATACATGCAATGGCCAGTTATAGGAAAGTTTATATTACTATTAAGAATGAGGTGACCCAAGGGTGGATCTGACAGTGTCAGTCATGGAGGTATAATATAAAGGAGGCGGCATGACGTCACAAAGGTGAAGCCAACTCGCTATTGGTCAGCTCAGACTCAGCTGTCTCCCCTACCCCCCATTGACTCAAAACAAACCTCAGCTGATCATGTCGGACCATCAACTTCACCAACATTCTTTGCCATTTTTTTAATAATGCCGGCGTGTTCAGCATATGGGTGTACCCAGAGAGACAGGAGTCTTTCTACTACATTTCATAGGTATGTTAAGAAAGTCATACAGAAAAATATACGACAGAAATGGACAAATCAACGAAGTGAAATTCATCACCTGCCTCACACACCGTGACACCCATGTCCTGTAGAATATTGATACTGTACACACAAAAACTGCAAAGCCAAGGCTATTATAGTGTTGTGATATTAACTGTTAATGTATAACCTCACGTAGATATGGCATTGACAGGGTTATAGAAGATAAACTGGCTCCATGGGGTGACCTACTTGTGCCCAAGTTAGGGTTGGCCTGTAGGATAACTCGAGTGTTGAGAGATTGTATTATGAATGTTTTAGCATATTTATTTTCATAATGTTTTAAAGATATTAAATTTATAATTGTGTTTACTACGTAGACTATTTGGTTGAGAATTTAGGTCTAAGTTATAGTACCGTAGTCTAAGTTAAGCCAATGTGCCAAAAGAGTTTTTATAATTGTGAAATTACGGCCTGGGACTGATGAGTATAATTAATGTTTTCTGTGTGAATCAGAGTGAACTGAAACTGAGTAAGTGATGACACATTTTATGTAGTAACATCCAGCCATCATGGTAAGATTTCATGTGGCTTATAAGTGGTAAAATGTGTTTGATACAAGACACTACACCTGAGTGTGAACTCTATTACATGACAGTTCTGGGTGTTACACTACACATCTCTTCACCATAATATACAAATCTTCACTACACATCACATATCTGCAGTACCATATACACATCTTCACTACCCTATACACATCTTCACTACACACCACACCTTCACTACACATCACACACCTTCACTACACATCACACACCTTCACTACACTATACACATCACAACACACCACATCTTCACTTCACTATGTAAATCTTCAGTACCCTATACATATCTTCACTACATTATACACATCTTCACTACACTATGTAGGCTACATTTTCACTGCACATCACACATTTCACAGCACACCACACATCTTCACTACACTATACACACCTTCACTTCACTATACACATCTTACTATATATCATCATATTTATATACTGTACTTAAAGAGTGACATAAGGCCTTCCAGAGTCTTATACTAGAACTATTTACATAATTAATTTTATTTGCATTTGTACAGTTGCCCACACATGAAACTGGTATGGCTCGTTACTTGTGAGGTGGCTACAACGAAAGGAAATTTAAGTGAAAAAAGATGTAGTTTGTTGACAGGCAGACAGTAAAATATTATTACTATCTGCTTATCAACAAACTATAACTTTTGCTCACTTTCCTTCCTGTTGTAGGTATCTCGTAAGAAGCGAGTTGCCCATTCATGTGTGGGCAACTGTACTTGTTCTTATTTCTCTGTAACCTTATAATACTGTCTGTGGGTTTGTGTGTAAGCTGTACTTTTTGCATAAAATAAACTATTCATTCATTAATTCATTCATTCTTTCATTCATACTCCTAGGAAAAGTTTGCGAGAAGAGGTAATGCTCTAGGAAACAGCGGTATTTAATGGGTTTAAGTACTTTTGATAATATACAGAATTGGATAATTTTATGCAGTTATCATATATGGAACAAATTCAAGTCTCTAATTATAGTTAATATGAGAAAATAAGAGCATAATTATAATGGGTTTATAGCGGCCGGGGCAATGTTTTGAGTCAATGGGGGGTAGGGTAATAGGCTCCGCCCCTGGCTTCACTTTGGGTGTACAGGACGAGCGGCTCATGCCACGGCCTTCTTAATACTATTAAGAAGGCCGTGCTCATGCCGCCTCCTCTATATTATACCTCCATGGCCCCAACATTTACCTTTAGTAGAATCCCCAACACTCTGCTGGGGACCAATGAAAGTGTATGTAACAGTTTCCCATGAAGTAGGTAATATTAGAGTAGATACATCCATTCTCTGTGTAAGTACCGGAGTTCTCTGATTCCGGGTCCCAATGAGTCGCCTTGTAATTATTGCATAATTTAAGTTATATCACCTTTCATTTGTAGATGCATAAGTACAGGTACACTGCTGACGTAAACAAAACTTAAGGTTATCTTACCTCTTTCAATTATGTGATACAACCTTACCTGGTATATATATTTTTAAGTTTGTCTCTGCTGTGTACAATACCTTTTTTTTTCCCAAGGTATTGTACACTGTTAACGTTTGTTATCTATAGAGCAATGCTCATCATTCAGTAGACAATCTTTTTTTTATATAACGTGTTCACAAATCACTAGTCACGTTCTTTAGCTTGCGGCAGTCAATTCCACAATCATTCCCTAGACCTTCTCCTCCCTACAGCAGTGCTCTTACTGAGTGTCTTATCTTGAGAAGTTGTGATGACTGACTCAGTTATTCTAGCGTCGGGGGAATACTTGTGGTAAAATAATGTTTTGTGAATGAGTTCATTTGATGCTTCATAATGATCAACAACCACTTAACTTTGTTTTCAAAATTGTCCATGCATAATAATATTAATGACACAGTAAACAATACCTATCACCAGTACGAAATTATTGATTAATACTAGAAAACGGAACAGAAAGAAATTGAAAGAAAATGTCCGATTTTAAGGACTCCTGCGTTATTTTAAAAATATCAGATCCGAAGGATCGAGCCGAGATAATTTCTTTTGGGGATGACTCGGATGAGATGCAATTGCATAAATTTCAAGGATAGTCCATCGGTCGCATTTCATGATATATCCTCATGAAATTCTCCACAGAAAAATTTGAGATCAGTATGTTTGATTTTCTTTTTTCTGAACAGAAATACATATTTCATATAGTAACTAGGTAGATGGAATATTCTATCTTTATCCATCTGTACCCAACAAAGCAACTTATGCTCCTTAAAGTGCAACGTGTTTAGCCATCTCATAGGAAATAGGACATAATTTGGGCCCTCTCTCTCGTTTTATTTCACGGTGAGGATTTAGAAATGTATAAATAATAATAATTCGTTTACAAAGAAATTGTTAACTTATGGGTGATTTTTATATAAACAGACTCTGATAGTGGACTTTGAGCCACGTGGCTTGGGATTTATGTCTGTTGATGGGCGTAACTTTGTAGCCTACATTATTATTCTTTGCTGCTTTTAGTCATGGGCAATACGTAAGGATCAGCATCACATAGCCCTGGTGATGCTGTTTCCTGCATATAACCATTAATTAAATACCCTTGTTATACCCCAATGACTCCCTGTCCACCCACCTCTCTCTATCTCTCTCTCTCTCTCTTAACATGACCCTTTGAGTTCCCTTCCCCCCCCCCCTCCCTCTCTCTCACACACACACTTACTTTCCACTTACATATGTTTTACCCCAACCACCTTCTTCTATGAGTGTGTAATTATAATTACTTAGAAATCCACTCACTACACTGAATAATGCAAACTTTTCTTAATACTCTATATAATGCAAACGTTTCATAACACTATACAGTATCTCTAATAATAATGCAAACGTTTCATAATACTATACACCATCTCTAATAATAATGCAAACGTTTCATAATACTATACAGTATCTCTAATAATAATGCAAACGTTTCATAATACTATACACCATCTCTAATAATAATGCAAACGTTTCATAATACTATACAGTATCTCTAATAATAATGCAAACGTTTCATAATACTATATACAATCTCTAATACTATTGCAAACGTTTCATAATACTATACACCATCTGTAGCCTAATAATAATACAAACTTTTCATTATACGATACCCCATTTCTAATAATAATAACGGGAGTTAACTATGACCTTTTACTTATATTCAAAGGGTTTAGCAACATGCAATGCAGCAGGAACGATTAACCTTACTTTCCATCACGACTGAACAGTTTGCTGATATTCGTCTTGGTGGTTCATTGTGTGTGTTGGTTAGTCTGCACGGGTCTTCACAAAGGGACGTCACTCTGTCGCAACAAATGGAAAATAAATCCGTGTGTAATAAAGGAAAAAGCAAAATCCTGACAGGGAAGGGAATTAGGAATGATTTGGGGAGGGAAGAAAATGGGCCGTTCATGGTCTGTTCTCATCATCTCCTTCACGACCTTGACGGAACAGTACATTCTCTTTTACCATTTTTATTTTTTTCATATATATATAATGCCCTCAACCTGGACTTAGGCATTATATCCGTAACGAGGTCCGGGTCATTACTAACACGATTCAAGAGGCAGGAGGACTGGAATGATGTCACTGTGTATACTATAGTGTTATATTGTAATGCACAGTTACTTCAAGGAGGGAAGGGACAGACAGACAGACGGGCGGACAGACACACACAAAGACACACACACACACACACACACACACACACACACACAGACATACAGACAGAAACAGACTATAGTCGTTCTTGCTGTTCTTCAAAGTATATTTTGGCTACACCGACACGTCAACAAAGTACCCCTATCATCGTCACAATAACTTACATAGCATAGATAGAGCCCAACCACATTAGAAACTTCTGGGAATGAACACTGACAGCGAGTTATATTATTCCCATTGCATGCAGGGTTATAGACGAGGACAACAACGCGGATAATAATAATAATAATAATAATAATAATCACCTACAACACATACACACCGGCTACAGCTGTAAAATTTCGGCGGGAGTACTTCCTGTGTTTACTTCTCAATGTCGTTCAGGTTTCCAGACATACTGCATGCTTGGGGTCTCACAGCTTCCCATGCAATCTTAAACTATAATAGGCCCTTTCATTAATTGTGGTTCTAGGCCTTCATGACTATCGTAATTATGTGTAAATACAATACCAAAACCAGACGATATTGACGATAACTGTACAACGATGAGGCCATGGTAGTCCAAGTGAGTTGTAGATCAAATTTACACACACTTCAACAAAATTTATATATTCATACATTCAATAACGGGATAATATACTTTTGGTAGCCTACGTTAGAGCGTCCTCATTCCTCCAAAGTATGCCATGAAACAGGACAACAACAGAAATAATGATGGCCTGTTATATGACATATTTGGAAGAATCAATAGCTCCAGATTTACCAACACTGTATACTACCCCATTAACAAGACAGTCTGGGGAACTACAACAACAACAACAACCCCATTTAACAGCGACTTGGGAGTGAACCAGGTCAAAATAATTGTAACAGACGCTACATGTATATATTATATTCACGGCTATTTAATGTCCCACAACACCGTCAATTGATATGGCCTTGAAGACATGCATGGGGAACTCTAGCTAGCTTTGTTGGTCTCTGAAATATTGCATGGTTCATATTAAATGCACTCAATATGGCTCACTCTCATTTATCTGATGCAGGACTGTTGATCGTGACTGTATACAGGTACTGAGTTTGAGTGATGTGACTGCCTGCCTGTGATGGAGGTTCTTGTTATACTGTGTGGGGTCCCAGAGTTATTAATTTATTAAGCTATACAGTGGTCACAGTTGCTGCATCATTGTTGGTGTGATGCTGACTTTGCAAAATACCTGACTCAGTATTTTGGTATCTTATTATCACCGCCTTTGTCTGTGTGCGTGTGCGTGTGCGTGTGCGTGTGCGTGTGCGTGTGCGAGAGAGAGAGAGAGAGAGAGAGAGAGAGAGAGAGAGAGAGAGAGAGAGAGAGAGAGAGAGAGAGAGAGAGAGAGAGAGAGAGAGAGAGAGAGAGAGAGAGAGAGAGAGTGAGAGTGAGAGTGAGAGTGAGAGAGAGAGAGAGAGAGAGAGAGAGAGAGAGAGAGAGAGAGAGAGAGAGAGAGAGAGAGAGAGAGCACTCTCATGCACTGTCACCTAAATTGCTCCCTGCACGGTTTCTCACTCCCTATAGCTTATTCCTCACTGCAATCCACAACATAAAAATTATTGTACAGTTGCGTTTCCCATACTATATAAACAGTTGAGGACACATCAGTAGCATATCTTTTCATCTGAACACACACAGGCTGAATGATTCCAACTGACTGACACCACCGAACACCATACACTGTTATAATCCAGCTTGTGTCAGTATAAAGTAACCATTGAAGTACAACGTTATGATAGACAACCACGTGTTAAGCTAGCATAGAGAGGTACTGTAATGCCCCTCGAATATTACACAGGCATCATAGTATCTTAATAACTATCACATACTGACTAACAACATAAACGAATGAAGAATAAATGAAGACGATGATGAATATTCCCATAAAAAAAATAACATTACACACCCACAAAAGTATAATTATAAACAAATAAATATATAAACATAATATACCCTACTAAATAAGTGAATGACATACCGGTACACATATACACATACACAGGCAAGAGAGCATCATTTTCATCTACACAACAAAAACTAACAAGTAAGAAAGCACTAATTTCACAACGCCCATTAAAAACTATCAAGTGTTGTCGTGTCATGTTTCCGCTACCAAAGTTACATACCCCAGTCATGCAGCTTGTCTCATAAGTCTCATGCTGACGTGTGTGATGATGATGATGATGATGATGCGTAACATTAGATCAGGCTTAATTAATGCTGTTGCCTTTCTTATACCACAATTATTGCATCACATCCACTACACAAGTAATGTCGCCAACGCTGCCTGTGTGTGTGTGTGTGTGTGTGTGTGTGTGTGTGTAAATTTACGGTTTTAGGCTACACACTTCATGAAATATGCTATACGTTACAGCAATTAGTCTTGGTCGGGTACCTATGTAAACATTTTTATGCTGTTTTCTCCCTTTTACAAATATTTACTAATCACAGGAGAACTTAATGAAATAAATAAATAAAACCTTTCATAATGAGAGCAATAAAACAACCAGCCATCATTATCGCTAACAGTGTAGGGAGAAAAAATAGTTTAACTTAATACTAAGTCTTGAAAGTCTTTAAAATCTTTACTTAATGAAATACGGTTACAGACAACACCTTTTCTTTGCATTTCAAGGTTATCAGATTTAAGAACAAAACTACAACTAAATACATACAACTATTGACATTTAAAGAAGCCTCAGATTCTAAATTTTTGTAGCTATTAAAATATAATAATGTATTTCTTATCTGACATGGAAAATATAATTATATATTTTTTATCTGACATGGAAAATATAATAATGTATTTCTTATCTGACATGGAAAATAATCAACCTGTATCACGCATTGCCTTAGTGATATTAATATACTGTGTCTGATTTAACTGAATTACCTTAAAACCCCCCCCGTTTCATTTTATAGGTTTGTAAACAGCAATATAATAGATATATGCTTATGACCTCAGATTACTATCATTACAATTTCCCTCTCACTTTCAATTTAAACAATCAACCGTTACAACAATTAACCCCGAAACGGTCCACAGTATGAAGGGACCATGTGATATAGTCAGAAAAGTGGAGATAAACGAGTCCTTCAAATATTGCCATGAAACACCAACCATAGGGAAGGAGCTGGTTTCATGGCATGGGCAGGAGGAATCAGAAGTCTCCAATTTTCATACACGATCACAGGGCCTTTGTCTTACACCAGAAATTCTTAATGAGGAGAATAACTGTTGGATGAGACTGATTATATACGTTTGTCAGGAGATGATGCCTTTGACGTAATGAGTCGTACTGTCTTGCCTTTGAAGCAGTATTATAAAATATCTAAGAGCCTATATATTATGTTCAAGGATAAATATAATAGATTATTAGGATTTTTTCTTTTAGTCATCGTTCTTCCTCAGTAGTAAGGTGATAATTAGAACCTTGAGGATGAAAGAAGATCTCCCATTGGCCTGGAAAACCCTGTAGGTCGAGGAAGAAGGCGATAGAGAGGTGGGACAACAAACACGAAGGAAATATGAGGAAAGAAGGGACAGCTGAAGAATTGAAAGGGAATGGCTATGGGGCCGAAGAGACGATAAAGCCATAAAGGGGAGAATATCTTGTTGGTAACTTGGAAGGTCTGTGATTCCTCCTAGCTAGATCAGAAAACAGACGCTCTCAATGGTCCTAATAGGGGATCTGTTACGTGACATAGTTTGGAGGAATCAGACACCTTCCAATTCACTTACAAAAGAATCTCCCTTTATACACCCTGTGATCGTGTATAAAACTTGGTGGCTTCTTCCTCCTGACTATGCCATGAAACACGCTCCTTCAATATAGGTGGTGTTTCGTGGCAATATATGAAGGACTCACTAACTTTCACTCTTCTGACAACATCACGGGGGTCCTTAAAATACTGCTCACATCAAGGAAGGGAGCTTACCCCCTTATGGTGGCGTCATCTCCACACAGTGTAAATATAGAATGTCGTGGCTGTCTTGACTCCACTCCCACCAAGACATATTCTCCTCCTCCCATGTACCCAGACTCTGATGATTCCTCCTGACTTTCCCTCCCTGCAAACACACACATCCACCCACACAACTGACTCACACATTTCTTTCACTTCTAACACCCACACAAGAATCACACTCCTCCTACACTGCTAAAACACACCCACACCCACACGAGCGACTCACAATATTTCTTTCACTGTTAACACCCACACACACACGACTGACCCACACATTTCTCTCACTGCTTAAACACGCACACACACAAATAAATAAATAAACAAATAAACAAATACTACTATAGGCAGCTGGAGTCTTTCAATCTTTAATTTAATCCACTTCGACCTTCCCATCTTACCCAATCCACAACGACCTTCTCCAATCTTACGCTCCCGGGTCGATTATGTTGAGTTCACTACAGTCATTATGCTATATAAGACCTCTCTCTCTCTGCCTGGCTGGAGGTGACTAGGCGGGTTTTGATTAGATATTACAGTTGAGTTCGTCATTATCAAGTCCTGGATGTTGGCGCTCTCTCTCTCTCTCTCTCTCTCTCTCTCTGTTTGTTTGTTAGTCTGTCTGTTATCCCTTGCCCTCTCTTCCTTTCTCCTTTGTCTGTTTGTTTGTTTGTTTGTCTATCTGTTTTCCTTTGATCTCTCTTCTCATCCCTTGTTCTGTTTGTTTGTCTGTCTAACTGTTTTCTCTTTCTCTCATATTTCCTCCTCTGTCTGTCTGTTTATTTGTTTGTTTGTTCATCTGTTTATCTCTCCATCTGTATCAACGATAAAGATAATACAAAAATAGGTTAGAATTTCGGGCATGTCAGTACTCCCGATAACATGAACACATCACTAAAATCCACAACAGTACACAACGTAATCCAACTGTTCTGACACAATGTACATACAGTATAAGAAGCAAGCACGTGGATGTATAATAAAACCAAGCCGAAATAGTAGCCTATACACAAAGTACCAGTACATATCCTCCAACTGTTCTGACATTATGTACAGTATAAGGAGCACGTGGATGTATGCTATAAACCCAAGCACTTCACTTAGAGGAACACAGTCATACAGGCTAAGGCAACAACACCAGCACAGACAGCTTGAGGAACTTCAACAACAACAACAACAACAACACAAGCACATGCATGAAGTTTACACAGAATATAGTACACAGCTGCAGATATGATTTCATAATATTTTTTTCAGTTATCTCCACATATAATATTTTATGGAGCTTGTGTTGTAATTGTCTGTCTGTCTGTCTATCTGTCTATCTATCTATCTATCTATCTGTCTGTCTGTCTGTCTGTGCATGTCTTAACTGTTGTACCCATGGGTCTATAAATTGGTCCACATGAGTAACTTAACAAGGGGAATAGAGTTGGATGCATGAGTGGCTTTTATATAGTTGACGACACTTAAGGGGAGATTCTTTTGCTGGTGATTTTGAAGGTCTCGATCTGATTCCTCCAAACTGTGCCGCAAAACAAACATCAGATCCCCAATAAGTACCGTCGAGGGCGTCTGTTTTCTGGCTTAGTTAGGAGGAATCAACACCCTTCCCATTTACAAACAAGAGAATCTCCCCTTAACACTGGGAAAATAAAGGAAGATGAGCCGGGAGGGGAGGGAAGGGAAGATGAGCAGAGAGAGAAGGGAAGGGAGGGAAGGGAAGCTGAGCAGAGAGAGAAGGGAAGGGAGGGAAGGGAAGATGAGCAAAGAAGAGGGGGAGGGAAGATAATTTTGATGAGCACTGAGAGAAGGGAAGTGAGGGAAGATGAGTAGAGAGAGAAGATTTGCAGAGATGGAAGGGAAGGGAGGGAAAATGAGTAGAGAGAGAAGGGAAGGGAGGGAAGATGAGCAGATAAGAGGGGGAAGGGAGGGAAGATGAGTAGAGAGAGAAGGGGAAGAAAGAGATGTGCAGAAAGAGGGAAGGGGAGAGAATAAGAGCAAAGATGGAAGGGAAGGGAAGTTGAAAAGTGAGAGAAGAGGAGGGAAGATGAGCAAAGATGAAAGTAGAGGGAAGAGAAAATGAGCAGAGAGAGAAAGGAAGGTAAGAGAAAATGAGCAGAGAAGTTAAGGGAAGATGAGTAAAGATGGAAGTGGAGGGAGGGAAGATGAGCAGAGAGAAGGAAAAGGAGGGAAGATGAGCAGAGAGAAGGGAAGGGAGGGAAGATGAGTAAAGATGGAAGTGGAGGGAGGGAAGATGAGCAGGGAGAAGGGAAGGGAAGAGTAGGCATCAGTGAGAGTAAATATAAGTGTGTGGTGTGGGAAGCGTTGTCTTGAAGGTCACACATCAACACTTACCAGCAGAATCCGGTGTGAAAATGAGAGTAAATATATAGATAGGTGAGGACGCGGCAAATTTAAGTACGGAGGGGGGCCTGGGATAACTGTACCGCCCCCCCCCCCTCTCCCCTCCCCTCCCCTACACCTCTCTCCCTGTCCCCTCCCCTCCCCTACACCTCTCTCCCTCTCCCATCCTCTCCCCTCCCCTTCACCTCCCTCCTCTCCCATTCACCTCTCTCCCCCTCCCGGAAAGAATACAGGAGAAGAAAAAAAGAATATAATATACAGTCTCCTCGAAATAATACAGGTCCTTCTCTCCCACGTAAAAAAAATAAAAATAAAAAATAAAAAAATATATATACTGCATCTAGTCAGTCACCATCGTCATTATTATTATCATTATCATCATCATTGTAGGAGGAACACCATAACAAACACATCACCAATACCATTTCTTCTATATTAACCAATTCCATAAGAAACTAATAACAATGAAGGAAAATAAAAGGAGTTAAAACAACATACACTAAGATGACAAGGTGAGTGAAGGAAGTGGTGTATATATCATTATTATTATTATTACTATTATTATTATTATTATTATAACTATTTTCATTATTATTATTATTGTTATTTCTATTACTATTATTATTATTATTATTATTACTATCATCAATAATGTTATTTATTATTATTTCCATTAAATATTGTTATTTATTATTATTTTCATTACACCTCATGGATGGGATTGTCTGTCTGTAGGTGGGTCGTGTCATGTGGTGGTTGGGGTGTTTCACTTTCATTTACAGAGCCAACTTGTCATTACCTTCTTCCCTCCCTCCGCAGCTTTTATATCCACTTCCTTCCCCCACCACTTTGTCGTCTCATTGTATGCTCTTCTACCTCCATTCTCTTTATCTGTTTCTTATTGACTGTGCTGGTGGAAAAAGAAATAATAATGGTGGTGTGTTGTCTCGGTGCGTGTACATATTTAATTGACTGTCTCTCTCCCACTATCCATATTAGTTTTTCTTTTAATTAAACTGGGAAATGAAAAAAAAAAAAAAAAAAAAACTGGTAAATGTTTGCTAGGTAATGAAGAAGGCACGTTTAACTGTTATTCAATTATATACTTTATATTTTCGTGAGAAGACGATAGCTGTGGGATTTTATTGAGTCTAAAGGTGTGAAAATATTAATAGTGTTATAATGAAAGATTAAGGGGTAATAGTAAATAGTGTTGGCAAATCTGGAGCAACTGATTCCTCAAAACTATTCCAAGCAACATGCCACCATTATTTTCGTGAATCTGGTCCTGATTCCTGGCATACTTTGGAGGAATCAAGGCCCTCCAATGTACCAAATGTATACCATCCCCAGCCTTAAGGTTACAAGGAACTATATAACTGTGTCGCCTTTCGTTATCCGGAAATTCATAACGGGACCTTGAACCTGGGATATTAATGTGTGGTCATCGAAACGGAAGCTCATCATATTTAAAGAAACTCACTACATATCTCAATTATGTGGTGGAATTTGTGTCACAGGTTTTTTTTTTTTTTTGGGGGGGGGGGGAAGTCGACATTCTGTATGCCATACCTCCTTAACCTCGCGCCCACCTTCCTTCCCTCTCACTCACGCACAGTCAACTACTCGACTCCCTTCCCACTCTCCCTTCTTCTCTGTCTGTGACCACAAAAGGAGCACCATTAAAAAAGAAAAAGAAAAGAAAAAATCATCCAGTGTCCAAGGAATCCCAAGCAGGAAAATACTGCAGGGATAATGATGGCATTTACGGTATTACGAGGCCCTTTACCAGTCCCCTCATTACCATCTCCAAACACTGGTATCCGTATATAGAATCTTACACCCAATAGAGGAAGCTATATTCAACCGGCGATGTGGATAACAATGATTCTCCCAAGAAAGATTATATTGGTATACTAGTACATGCCATTACATCGTTCTGTGACACGCATACAAGGTTATATATATATATATAAAAAAAAAAAAAAAAAAAAAAAAAACCTACAGGTGCAATTCTCGTGTGAAACATTGAGATATTTCAAACGATTGATACTGAAAAATAGCTTGTTTATTCCCGGGGCATGATGAGCTGTGCCCATCATTTACAGAACCAACACACCCTTCATACTCTATAGTTTTGCTTACCTCATGTACACTACAGTATGGCCACAACAAATGACTGCAACTACGAAGACAGGGCAGATAAAATAGGACAATAACTGTACCCCCTGTTACTCCTTGAGGTTCGACAAAGAGTGTGACCCTCAAACCTCTTACTTACACGTTAAACAATGGCAACATCAGCAAATTACAAACTACTTCAGTATCATCACGCTTCAGAGTTATAAAAAAATCTCTGGAGTTTTACACACGTTGAGGAGGTGAACCCAAGTCAAAAGTTGATAGTGCTGTGTTATCACCTTCACAAGTGTACCTCACACTTACTTACAATCTTTACTTATTTTATCTTATCATCACCACATAGTATCTCTATTTTGTCTGAAGGGAACAACTATTGATGTAATACTACTACACTTTCAATGACTTCAACTATCAGACATTATTTATTTTCTTGTCTGATGGGAACCGCTTAAGATATAATAACTACTTTCAATGACTTCAACTAACACACACTATATATTACCTTGTTTGAAGGGAACCGCTAAAGATGTAATAACTAAGGTACCGGTACTTTCAATGATTTCAGCTAACACAGAACAGCTCAACATGATAGTGGATAGATAATCAAAGTCGACCAAGAGTTAAATACTGGAAGCCCAATACATCTGTTTCCATTAAATCAGTTTCTATTAAATCTATTTCCCTTACACCAGTTTCCGTTAAATCTGTTTCCATTACTCTAGAAACCAGGTCCCATTACATCTATTTCCCGTACATCTGGGTCCATTAAATCTGTTACCATTACATGTTTCCATTGCCCTATAAATCTGGCTCCATAAAATCTGTTTCCCGTACACCTTTGTCCATTAAATCAGTCTCAATGTCCTATTGATTTGGTTCCAGTGGAGGAGGCATGCAGCTACATAATTCTCGTCTAACCTTTCTCTTCCCTTCATGCAGCTACATAATTCCCGTCACACCTTTCTCTTCCCTTCAGGAACCCCGTGAGTCTGAAACAATACATACAATGGCCTACAATAAAACCAACTGTGCTGGCCAGGGTTAACAGGGGTCATGGCTAGCTGGCTGACTGACTGACAGGTAGGTAAAGGAGAGAGTGAGCATAAGACCGTACACTGGACATAATTATATATATTTTTTTTAATTATATCTATAAATGATTTCATTGGGGGGTGGGGTACAGTACATGGGTTCCAGTGGGTTGTGGGAGTAGAAGTGAAGAGGAGTCAGAAATTACTGTAGTTAAAGATGATATCAGTGGTCATTTCCAATCAAATTATCAATCTAACAAATGTACGTTTCTAATTGGTGGTTGCAAATGTTCACCAATTAAATCTATTACATGTTTCTGAGTAGCTCTCGCTCCGACCCCGTGCAGGCAGCCTTGCACCGAAACCTAAGCATCTATACTTATAGTTTATTGTATGTAGGAGAGAATTTTTCATAGACTGTAAAACCTTGACAGTACAGCCAGGTACACACACACACACACACACACACACACACTTCCCCAACCTTTTATCTCATTCACTCTTCTTTTTTTTTC
This sequence comes from Petrolisthes cinctipes, assembly GCA_033782935.1. Taxonomy (NCBI): domain Eukaryota; kingdom Metazoa; phylum Arthropoda; class Malacostraca; order Decapoda; family Porcellanidae; genus Petrolisthes; species Petrolisthes cinctipes. The sequence goes on from JAWQEG010005229.1 coordinate 120,489, forward strand.
CTGTCTTCCCAGCACCACTAAGCACAATCAAAATATGCAACTCATGTCTGCACGACGGAATTGCCAACACACTAAAACCGAAAGAGGAGGAGGTCGCTGAACCTTACGTCTTCAATAGTATAGCAACTACTGCTTTATATTATTCTAACTTAACCCTTGATCCTTAGGGGGATAATTCTTGTTGGTGAAATGGAGGGTCCTCACAAATAAAGCAACCAGTATCTTATTTATTCTAATTTAACCTTTGAATTTTTGTTGGTAAAATGGAGGGCTATACTATATTCCCCTGAAATTGTATTATTCTAACACTAGCATCATTCAATTCAATTTCAGTGAGATGCACATGGAGGCCACACTATATTACAAATGAAGTAACTTTGTCCTTAAGAGTGTAGTAGTAGAGTGTCGGTGGTCAATCTGGAGCAACTGATTCCTCTAAATTAAGTCTAAACTCTTCCAAGCAACATGACACCTTTATTGTTATTAATCTGATCTTGTTTCTTGGTATACTTTGGAGGATCGAAGGCGCTCTAACGTACCAAATGTGTATTACCCCATTAACACATTCAGACGAAGCTGGGGGGCGGAGGAAGAAGGTAATAAGTGTTCGTGTAACCAGATTAACAAAAATAATGGCGGCCTGTTTGCTGGGGATAGTTAGGAGGAATCAGTTGCTCCAGAACTACTATATAGCAATGTACCGTATTATTCCCTTTAAGTAGAAGAGCGACTTTTCTTTCACTACTCTATACTATACGTCTCAGGGTTCACCAACATTGATGAGATGAGAAGGGTATATGTTTGATGTTAAGTTTGCTTCGCTTTCAATAGATGTAAATTGTCTGTGGCTTGATTACGTGCAGCATCTTTTTGATGAACTGGTGAGTCATGTACTGCAATAACTAGTGCCCCTATCCAAAAGATTACTGTACACTGACCTCTGGTAGAAAAAAAAAAATAAACAAAAATAAATATATAAATAAAAATAAGTAAATAACTTTTGTTCACAGCTATCAGTAAAAAAAGCGAAAAAGGTTTAACCAGAATGAAACACAACGTACAGGCAGTGATGGAATGCAGAAAAATAACCCATAATCTCAGTTGACAATAATAACGTGTCATTTTTCTTTGTACTGTATGTATGTATGTATGTGTGTATATACTCTGGGATGATGATGATAACAGCATGTCAGTGGGAGATGTGTTTTTTTTTCTTGTTCGTAATGACAGCATAAATCTATTGTCGGCATGTGGGCAGAAAATCACGGTTGTTGTTGTTGTTGTTATTACGTCTGGGGGTTATGAATAATGTGATTGTGACTGTTGAAAGTAACTTGTACATAGACACACACACACGCTTTATGTAAACGTCGCACAGTAATTGCGTTACATAATTTTATATGAAGACAAATTGCAGACAGAGTTATCAGCATTCATCTGATGTGGCAATTGTTAATGTGATAATGTGAGCGTACAATTACTTACTTCATCTGCCAAACGTACATACTGTATATATTATTTCATAAAAGTTTATATTTGGCAGAGAAAGACGAAGCATTTAATGGAAATTATCTTAAGTCATTAAAGTATAACCTGGTTACTATCAATACCATCAGAAAGTAAGATGCTGTACGAAAATGAATTTTATTTTATGTTCATTACTTTACTTTATGTTATGACGATTCTGCCTTCAACTGCGATACAATCTATATCATATTTAGTTAGTATTGAGGTTTTCTCCATGTAGTTGGAAAGTTCAATACCCGTTTGACTGAAAATTTTCTCTACGTGTAGGGAATGAGTATATCAATAACTATCAAACACATCTAATCTTCACCACCACCTTAATCACACACGGACGATACACACATGACTGTGCTTCCAACACCACCAACGCAATCATATGCACATGTCCTTCCTTCACCACCACCAGTAGGCTATCATCACACACACACACACACACACACACATATCCTTCCTTCCTCTCCATCGTCATCATCATCATCACGACCACCACCAGTATCAGCACACACATCTATACGATCTTCACCAACACCACAATCACACACACACACACACACACGTCCTCCCTTCACTACTACCATCACCTCACACACACGTTCACATACATCTATGGCCTTGACCACCAACACCACCACCACCATCATTACTCCACACAGGTTCATCGGACGTCAATACGGAAGCCGAGTAATAAAAAAAAAATATATATATATACAGTTGATGGTAGTTTGGTGTGCATGTCAAGAGGAGCAAGAGGTGCGGGGGAGTGACACAAGGTCTTTAGAAAGGCTCCCAGGCATGAAGTAGGTAGGTAGGTAGGTAGGTAGGTAACAAGGACTCCCAGTAATGGCTCCCTCATCCTCACCTCATGATGACGGTTTCACGATTAAGCGTGATGGAGTTTTTCTAGTGAGCAGATTTTCATTATATTAAACTCTCTCCTCTCTCTCTTTGCACCACGACCAAATGTTATTATACGTATAATCGCATACACATGTATAGTCCTGAGTGTGTGTGTGTGTGTGTGTGTGTGTGTGTGTGTGTGTGTGTGTGTGTGTGTGTGTGTGTAGTAACTGATTTTAAACTTTCTTCATGCAAGCTGCTCTGTCGGAAATTGCATTGATCGAATACTATACATATCATACTGTATTATTCACGATACTATTTTTCGATTGTTTATACGCCTTTCCTTGTGTGTGTGTATGCGAATGTGTGTATTGTGTATATACTAAGGAGAGTATGTGTGTGTATGTACTACGGAGAGTAGGGTACGTGTGTGTGTCAATGTGTGTGTATATACTAAGGAGAGCATGTGTGTGTGTGAATGTGTGTATATGTAGTACGGAGAGTATGTGTGTGTGTGTGTGTGTGTGTGTGTGTGTGTGTGTGTGTGTGTGTGTGTGTGTGTGTGTGTGTGTGTGTGTGTGTGTGTGTGTGTGTGTGTGTGTGTGTGTGTGTGTGTGTACAAAGGAGAGTATGTGTGTGTGTGAATGTGTGTGTTTGCAGTACTGAGAAAATGTGTAGGTGTGTGTGTGTGTGTGTGTATACTAAGGAGAATATGTATGTGTGTGTGAGTGCTATCATTACTAAAGATTGGGCAATTCTCCTCCCAGCATGCACAGATGTTCACTAAGTTCCACCAAAATGTTCTTGTGACTGCTGCTGGCTCTTCCTCCTTATACTTTGTGACCTCACCTATCAGAGTTACTCAAAGTCTCACCTCCACCTTCAATATCTCCACCTTCACTATCACCACCTCCACCTTCACTATCACCATCTCCACCTTCACTATCACCATCTCCACTTTCACTACCACCACCTCCACTACCTCCACCTCCACCTTCACTATCTCCACCATCACCTCCACCTCCACTATCTCCACCTCCACCATCCACACCTTCACTACCTATACCTCCACCACCACCCTCAACTCTAACTTCCCTCCAATAAACCTCACCTCCATCATCCCTATCTCCACCACCACCACCACCAACACCACCACCAGTCCATATACCACTTCACACCAACACCCTACATTACAGCATACAAATGTCACCCTCCGTTAGTTAAGGATAGAGAAAGTGGAGGAAATACAAGATATAAAGTAAGGGAGTATGTTTGCCTGAGCATAAGAAGTGTGAATGTGCGTATCTGGGAATGTCTTTGCGTGCGTGCGTGCGTGCGTGCGTGCGTGCGTGTGTGTGTGTTCTTCTTGGCTGTGGAGAATAAGATGAAGGGAACACACAAGAAAAAAAATGCTTGAACTAGCACGTACTGTACTACATTACCCTCAACCTCTCCTTGTCAACTGACCATGCATTAAGTGGATTACATGAAAAACTTGACACGAAGCCAGTATGTGTGTTACACTGGGCTCAAGACAACTGAGAAAGACAGAGACAGAGACAAAGAGCACACACACAAACCAATGTATAACTGATAATTTCCCATACTACCCAGAAGTCTCACTAAAACAGGTAATGAGCTACGAATGGAAGGCCAAGGTGGGGTCGAGGTTTTATCTACTAAGCTCCACCATTAAAAAAAAGAAAAAAAAAATAGAAATACAATTGTTAATAAAATATAGGATCCAGTCCAAGTGAAGGTTCCTCCACTACACACACACACACACACACACACACACTCCTTCCATCATTACGGTAATTAGTAACTATAATACTGGTTTCTCTAGTATTATTAGGCCCATTATGTATTATAGGCTCTGCTACTTGACGCGACTTTCAAGGCTGATATCAAAACTAACTTAGCAACCATCATAATTTATCGTGTTGTTGTTTGTTTAATTGGAGTAACCTATTATGGGAAATCGGAAGGCTGCTGATTCCTCCACAAACTATGCCAGGAAACAGACAGAACCCCTCCATATGGAATTATACAATGGGATGTGTTTTATAGCTGTGTTTGGAGGCCTACATTAACTCCAAATTGAATATAAAAGGTTGATTCCCTTAAGTGGTGGCAGGTAGGACAGTGTTGCGTGCATTGTAAATCCGGAGTAACTACTGATTCCTCCACACTATTCCAATCAACAATGCCACTATTATTTTTGTTAATCTGGTCCTGTTTCCTGGCATACTTTGGTGGCGAAACCAAGACACTCTAATGAACCAAAAGAATATTATAAACCCCTGAATTAAATAATGATATTGCAAGGTTACTACTCTGTTTGATCCCTTCTTTGTTTACCAAAACCAGAAAATACATACGTACTGTACATACATCATTTCACACCACCGTGACAATTAGGTCAGGGCCAGTATTCTAATACAAGAGCCAAGTACAGAACACTCTTAACTTACAATTTTGTTCCTACTCGTTCATTCATAGCAAGGACTCGGCACTGCTTCGAAATCATGATATAAGCTCATATTAATATATAGAATAGCAAATCATTTCACTACTTCGAAATGAGCCTGAAACACTCATAAGTAGATCGAACCTATACGTGTCTTTCCTGTGTTAAACTCGATCGGGAAAAGTTAAAAGGGGGATAATACACTTTTGGTACTGTACATTAGAGCGCCTTGATTCACCCAAAGTATGCCGGGAAATAGGAGCAAGGTAATAAAAATAACGGTGGCCTGTTGCTTGGAATGGTTTGGAGGAATCAATTGCTCCAGATCTACCAGCACTGTATTTCCTCCCCGTTAACAAATGTGTCCAAATTAATCCCTACGAAATGTCTCATCACTTTGAGCCGATTCCACAGTGGCTTTGGTTTGTTATGATCCTCCCCAACCACACTTGTCAATCTTAATTATATCCAACAAACTCAGAGATCCATATCCACAAAATCTGTCAGGTAGTTCCATTATTACGATAGTTTCATAGTGGAGTCATCAAATTCATCAAATAATTAACTCAGGAGTAATTTACACAGTTCAGATTCTTTCGTTAGGGTGCTTGCAAACCAAAACAAACCATTGTGGAATCGGCACCTAATCTCCAATTTTTAACATTAGTCAGGCGTTATCCGCTTTCCCATCTCTGTATTTACGTTTTTTTTATATAAATTAAAAGCAACTCACTTTGATCTGTGGCCTTGGCCTGTAGTTAATTCCATCCGTAAGTAATAATTCTGCATTAAGTGGGTAATATACTTTTGGTACATATGAGTGTCTTGATTCCTCCAAAGTATGCCAGGAAACATGACCAGATTACCAAATATAATGGTGGCCTGTTGCCTGGAAGAGTTTGGAGGAATATTAGTTGCTCCGGATTTACCAACACCGTGCTACCCACTTAAAAGATGACACCTAATAAACCTTCACCTGACACAATTATATAATATTCCGCGTTATTCCTTCAAAACACAACATGCCCCTAATTATGTGTTTATTATAAAGATGACCTCTGGAGTATACGACCCTGATCTGAAGCATATTCAATCAAGAGCACATATATGTATTCAGGTGAGCTTCGAATACCTAGAGACAGTATTATAATATGTGCACAATAAGATCTCCACTGGAATCATTTCGTTGGGAAAATTGGACTGTTCAAACAAAGCTTCAATCAAAGCTGTATACTTATTAGTGCTCGTGACTGTTCATTACACAACGTTTTGGAGACGACACCCTCAATCGTCACGCAACGCAAAAATCCTGACAGTAATGTGAATACGGGAAACACACACACAACTTTTAAGACAATTTTCGGAGACGCAATGTATAAATCATGACAGTAATGTGGATACGTGAAACACATAATTTTTATATACATGGCTGCAACGTCATCAAAACTGAGCACAAACTTGGTGAAAACAGATGGAAAGAAATAGTAAGTCAGATAGAACTTAATAAATAAAAAAAAAATAGAACTTGACAGAGCTGGTGAAAACAAACGGAAAGAAAGAAATAGAAGGACAGAGAGTAGTAAACTGAGCACAAACTTGGTGAAAACACGTGGAAGTAAAAAGTAAGACAGACAGAAAATAGTAAATGAACAGGCAAGCGTTGAAACTTAGAACAGAACTCTACATACCGGTAGAAAGACCATGGGAATAGAACACTAAAATACACTAACAGTACGGGAAGATGTTCAAAGGTTATTTCGTTTCTAAATATATAGCAGTGGTGGGTTCCTTTAAGGGGAATTGAAGGGCTACTGAAACTCCCAAACTATGTCACTAAAATGGAATTCCTATTAGTATCCTACCAAAGAGGTGATTTGTTTCCTTTTATATAGTTTGATTCCAGAGACCTTTCACTTCACCAACAAAATTATCCTCCCTATAATGTGGCACCTCCAATTTACCAAATATAGATTCTCCCCTTAAAAGTGGCACTAACTATTCACTGATGTGTACAGCTCACTGACCTACATCAACCAAACACGTCAGAACCTTGGAATGATTAATGCAAGATCAAGAGAGAGATTAATGATGAGGGATATCGTGGTCTGCCTCTTGGACAATGTTGCCATGTGATTGAAGTGACGGCATAGACAATGTTGCCATGTAGCCTAAATGACGGGTTACACAATGTTGCCATGTGACGCTAAATGACGGGTTACTACAATGTTACCATGTGGCCGAAATGAAGGCTAAAATGATGGCCTGTTTTTTCGGACTAATTTCACAGTGACACTCAAAACTCCTCTATTCTACAGTGACCATCAGCTCTTTAGGGACAATCCTCGTGAGTACATCACAGATTCCCACAAACTATGTCAGGGAACATACAAATATATTAGTGCACAGTTGCCTCCACTATACTATAACGAGCTAAGGGTTTGGTGGGTTTATTGAAATGTGGCACCACTGTGTTTGTTGACATGGCGTCCATATAGTGAGTTCTGTCCATTTACGAGTCGAAAATCTGATTTATAGAATAGTTTGGAAGAAAGAACACCGAGCTAGATCAGAATAACCTTAATAATACCGGTACAACAGGAAAGCAGACAGAGAGAAGGGACAGCAAGCACAAAGAACGAAGAAACAAAGGAGACAGAATAGAAAAGGACTGGCTTGGGTCTGAAGGGGCGCGAGTTATAATATTATCTTTATTATCATTTTTGAGTAACAGTCAGTGCACCGATAACTATCTCCGTTACGAAAAATAAATAAATCAATAAATAAACTCTCTGTTGGCATACCCTCTCCACTTTATCTCCTAGCCAATCATCAACACACACACATACACACACAGTCACCACCTCTAATTCTCCATCTCATCTTCATTATTTATGTATCAAAAGCTCATCCTCAAACCAGCGTCGTTATTCTGCACCTACAGTAAAACACGACTTTCCATATAATATCACAGTGTCAGGCTGCTTGACATTAACTAGTAGAAGTGGCTGGATCCTCCGTTAATTAAACAGAAAGGGGTAATACTATCACTAACCAGATCACTAAAAATCCTGCAATATAATAACAAAGATATGGATATTCAGTGCTTTGTGTCTACCCTTGCCCCTGCCCTTGAACTCAGGGGGTTTCAAATTGATCTACATGGGTAGGTAACTTGGCACAATAAAGAGTGTAGGACGGAGAAGCTATAATACCGAACTAAAATTCTCTCAGACTGGAATATCAAGCGAACTATTTTGTAAACTCTATGGACGAGTCACGACACTTTACACGGTGGGGGTGTTGTCAAACGTTCATGTTCATCGGGTGGGAGGGATATTTACACTGAGGAATAAACACGTTTCATAATCAAAGGAATTGGTACTCCTGAAACATTTCCCTGTAACTTTATCTATAAAAGTTACCTATTTATACCACCAATATTTGCTATTAAATATATCAATCTCCACCCCTTGGAAATTTGATATATGAATTGAGCAAGGCATCCGGTTCGATTTTCGAGTGGGGTAATTTGCTAATATTTATATGCACGGAAATGTGTGATTATTAGGGTGATATATGTGTTGCTTATGATGATGGAGAGTGTACAGTATGAGCAATTCAATATACAACTACTATCAGTTCTATAATTATGCATCCACATTTCATTTCTTCTATCATCCTTTCAACCAATTTCTTCAATTATGTGGTTGTCTTCTTATGACTTAAGTTCCTCTTTCTAATTTCATTTTCACTGGATTTTATGAATGATAAAATTAATATTTAGTTTCTAGAGTCACGACACCACTGAAAGGGAATGACGACATATTTAAAACAAAATGACACTCGTCACTTGCCGGGAATCCTGCTGTTCTCAAGGTGTACCAGGTCCATATAGGCTACTGCCAACACTGGGATAATTTCATATATTACAGAGAGAGTTTCGCTTTTTTTTTAATAGGCTGATATGACCCAGCTAAGGGAAATTTACCGATGGGAAGGAAAATATCGAAGTATTTTGCTGTCAGTGAAAGTGAGCAAAGCCTCGAAGATTGAGGAACACAGGGCTTACTAAAAGTTAATACAGGTGAGGAAGGCAAAGGATGAGAAACAGTATTATAGTTTCTCATCCTTGAAGAGGAACACAACAAATCCAGGTGTTTAAATATGTGGCGAATGAGTAGGCAAGGCTCACTGAATTAAGTACTGTATCTACAAACACACACACACACTCACACACACACACACAGGACGGGTGGAACATCTGAATACTATCCTGAACTAATATTTTTTGTCTAATTTTCACACTCATCAATACACCTCCTTACAACAGAGCTAGACTGTGTGCAGTCAAATATAAGGTGAATATCTCCCTGCCAATATTTAAGCTTTGAAACTTACATTGAAATAAAGGTGATATACTGTAATGACAATATACCGTACAGCGATGGCTGATAGTGCTGGACCAGGGTCCAAGGAGTGTTGGAGAGCAACTTAACAGAGTTCGAAAAAGTGAGTCTTCTAAACCTCTCTCGACGTTGAGAATGGTTTGGAAAATTTTACTTGTTCGAACTCTGTTCAGTTGCTCTCCAACACTCCTTGGACCCTGGTCCAACACTATCAGCCATGGCTGTACAGTCGCGGCACATAGTCCTGGACCAGAATTCCCCTTATACTCTGATCAAGGACTATGTGCCGCGACTGTACATGTGTCTTTGTTGGGAAGGTTCTAGAGCAGATTGGGATATACTGTGTCCTTCGTTCTGTCCTTCTGAAATTCACACCTCTGCTGACTGTGTAAATCTGAGAAATAGTTTATGTGTAATACAAATTTCCACATATGAGCATAAATATTTACGCCCTTTGCTTCACCCAAATGCATACGAACTGTAAATTTAAGTGTTGCAAAAAGGCACAAGGAAGACGAGAATGTTTACACTTTTACACAGATTATGTTAATGCGGTCTTTCTTCCAGGCATAGCTTGGAGGAATCACGAGTCTCTGAATGTACCGATAATATAATGATTTATAATCACTGCCATAGGAATTAGACAATCCACTTAGATTTCCGTCAGACGATTTTGTCAAAAGAAAAATCCAAGTGTCCAATAAGTTAATATAATCGAGACAGCAGCAATGTTCCAGAGGAAAGATGTGGAACAGACCTCGAGAGACATAGAAGGGCAGGGGGGGGGGGGTTAGGGGGCCACAGACGACGGAGGCAAGGAAAGGGAAGGGGGGAGGGGAGGAGTTGAGTGGTACCCAAGCAAGGTCGTCTGCGCGGCCTAGGGTATAAGAGCGAGAGGAAAGATGGCGGTGTCATCATTGTCACCCCACCAGCACTTCTTTCCTCCACCTGGGGCCACATACACACACACTCGGTATCTACAGTGGCCGACATGACCCCGACAATGGCCCCCCTCCTCCTTCTGGCCCTCATGGGTAAGATGCACCCTTCCACATCACGTCCCTCCGCTTGGAATTCACATCGTCACGTCTCGCAGACACTCTAATATTGACCTGTTGGTTCGCACGTCAAGTTCTGTATACCGTCTCACCATCTGCCTCACAAGTTCTATATACCGTCTCACCATCTGCCTCACAAGTCGTTTTGTATCTCAGTCTCCCAGCGCTATATCTCTAAATGAAACTAAATAAAAACATATTTGGCAGCACCACACTCTTTCAGTTTATATAAGTGTTGTGCGATTGCTTAGAAAAGGTAAACGGAGTAACATGCACAAAAAGAGAGAAACAATGGAAAATAATCCTGCATTAATTACCAGTTAGTTCGTTGGTTGTTTTCTCACAGCCATAAACAAGGACTGTCAACCGCACTGAAGAGTTTTATAGCAAGGAAAAATTCTCTTCGAAAACTGGAAACTAAAACTCATAGACATACCTTCTTTGTTGAATTTGGGAGATGATCTGACAGGTAGTGGTGAGCGAGGTGGTATTCTGAGTGACTGGTGGGTGAAGGTTGGTATGGTGACGGGGAGGTCGTGACACGAAGGTTATCATTGTGGCTGGGTTGACTGGCAGGCCAAGCAAGCGGCAGCAACATCAACCTTGACATCACATCACATTACTCTCTCGAACCATTACTTTACTTCACTAATAACCCTCTTAATCTACCCCTCATTACTCCACTCCACTTACACTGAAAGAGAAGATTGGAACATCAGCAAATTACACATTTCATTGTACGCTTGTAATTCAAATGCTACTGTAAAACGTTTAATTATAAAGCAAATTGTCGCAACAGGGTCGCCCAGCAGGAATGGTATAACTTGAGGAAATGATTCCTGAGGGTATTCTGAGATTATTAATGTTTTATGAACATGTGTCCCATTCATAAATGTTATGGAGATAATAACTCTGAAGAGTAAATAGGAAGTGGACAAGTACAGTAATGTCCCACTGTTCGCTTTATTTCCAATAACAGTAACTTACTTATCAAATCAGACACACTTTCATAAAATACTCTAGTCTAAGAATAGCCCTTGTAGATATTTGGTAAAGTGATGCTCTTTCCTGCTAAAATATAGCCCTGTTTGCCACTCTCTCCATTACGAAAGAGAACGTCAGAATATTTCGGAAATTAATTTACAGTTGGGACATCTATGTGGATTATATAACTATTACTCGGCACTTTCACTCCGTCTGCTCTCTTCGTGACGGGAGGCGAGAATTGGTGGTGGGTGCACATAGGCGAGGGCATGGCCGAGGGTATATAGCTTGGCCTTCCATCACACAATACTCTCTTAAGTGTTACGTTATTACAGGCAGGATTATCCAGTCTGACTTCATGATAGTAGAGGTTTCGTTCCTGTTCGAAAGTATGGAAACAAAACAATAAATTGATGCTTTTGTTAAACCACTCGATAATGGTCTTTGAAAAGGGACAAGGAAAATCACTTATTCAGTCCCAATCCAATGTGAAGCTACTGCACAGTGCCCTCTCTGAAAACGAAAGTGAAATGGACACTGATGGTTTATACAGATGTTGGAGGTGTTGACAGTTTGCAACGTCGGAAAAATCACCAATTTATTGATTTTTATTAAGGGGGTAGTACAGTGTTGGTATAAATCTGGAGCAACTGATTCCTTCAAACTATTTCAAGCAACTGGTCACCATTACTCCTGTCAATCAGGTTCTGTTTCCTGGCAAATTTTGGAGGAATCAAGACGCTCTAATGTACCAAAAGTATACTATCCCCTTACCTTACAAAACTGTCTAAAGTCAATCCAAGTATATCAATATTTGGAGTGCAATGCAATAGTTGCTAACCCTTGGATGTTATTAGCGTTTCCCTTCAAATATTACCTTGATCAGAGAGTTGGCAGGAGTGGACTACAGCAGACTGACAACACGCACCTTTAAAGAGGGAGACGCCCTCCTTTCATTCCCTAAATACATTTAGGATAGAGGTGCCGTTCACCCACTCCCACACCATTTGAAGGAAAACGCCCTTCGGTCACTTCTGCACCTTCAGTATAGGAACATGTCCCTCGTACACTCCAGTATCTTCAGGAGAAAGAAGCCTTTCTGTCACTCCCAAACCTTCAGGATGGAGTGAATACAGTGGGCAAAGTACATTTGTATCGTGACCGTTTCATAACAACATCAATGGTTTGAGCACACTGTTGCTGTAACACTATTTAATGAAGCTCTGGCAAACATACTTTTTATAAACAAATATTTGCTGCAAAGAGAAGTTAAAAAATAACGGTAACAGGTCAAAGTAGCTTATATAACACACCTGCAAGTGAAGCATATTTATGCTAGTGACTGTACCACCTAAACCCTCATTCACTCGTGTTTTGAAATCGAAAGAGGAAATTAACACAAATTGCTATATTGCAAAGTCGTGCTCTTTATTAGTGTACACATACTCCTACAACTACGATCGTAATTCTTTCTACGAAGCAAAGTGGAAAACCGAAAGTTACATAACCTGTGTGTAACTGAACATCAATTCCACCAGAGCTGGGCTATAAAGCTGGTATTTAAGTGACGAGATGGTGCTACCCCTCCCCACCTGGCTAAGTGTAACGGCGAGACTTGAACCCAGTCCAACTAGGCACGAGGGGAAAACACTACCACTACACCAACAACGTGCTCCTTACTCGTGTGAAACCATTCCATTAAGTATGTGAGGAGATGTCTTAACACATTTAGGAGTCGGGAATACTTACCTCCGGTAATAAAAATTGTCTGGTAACAGTTAATAATTATTTCAAAATCTCGTCAGCTGTTTTAACAATGTCTAATGATTGTGTATGCACTTGTGTGATACTGTCCAAATCTATTTTATCGTTAGAGGGGAGCTGGAAATAAACTTTACATAATACACTTGGACTACCATCACACGATTTTGTACAAAGAAAACCCCTATTGTACAACAAATAAAATTTCTTCCCTTCACGCCAACAGCTGCAGCTGGGGAGGCCAGCAACCTCTACCTGCCGCCCTCCAGGACCCAGAGTCAAGCTACCTCCCCCCTCAGGCCACTCACTCCTGGACAACCTCAACAGGGTTTCCAAGGTGGCATCCAAGACCTCCAAACAGATGATCAGAGACTCTCGGGAGTTCAAAGTTCTTTTGAGGATCAGAATTTCGGTGGACTAAGCACAAATTATCTAGAGCCAAGCCAGGGTACTTTTGGGTCTGGTAGTTTGAGTTTCCAGGGAACAGCAGGAGTCTCACAAACCACCCCTCAAGGATTTCAAGGTGGTTCCCAGGTTGTGGGAAGGCCAGGTGTCTCTGGCTTCCAGGGTTCTGGGCAGCAAGGTTTTCAGGCGGGTGGGTCACAAGGTTTCCAGGTAGGTGGGTCACAAGGTTCCCAGGCAGGTGGGTCACAAGGTTTCCAGGCAGGTGGGTCACAAGGTTTCCAGGCAGGTGGGTCACAAGGTTTCCAGGCAGGTGGGGCACAAGGTTTCCAGGCGGGTGGGTCACAAGGTTTCCAGGCGGGTGGATCACAAGGTTTCCAGGCGGGTGGATCACAAGGTTTCCAGGCGGGTGGATCACAAGGTTTCCAGGCGGGTGGGTCACAAGGTTTCCAGGCGGGTGGGTCACAAGGTTTCCAGGCGGGTGGGTCACAAGGTTTCCAGGCGGGTGGGTCACAAGGTTTCCCTGCTTTAGAAGTGAGGGACCCAATAGAGGTGTTGAGAGAAGTCATCCCAGGTGGAGGTGTGCCAGGGCAGGACTATCCCATCTTGGCTTCTGTTCCTGAAACCGGGTTCTCTTGTGATGGGAGGCTGCCAGGATACTTTGCAGACACTGCTCCTGAGGCTGGCTGTCAGGTGCTTACCTTCCTCCCACATTTATTATTGAATGAATCCTTACTTTCATGTATTCATTTATGACAAACCTTTTCTCAATATATGTAAACATTACATTTATCTTGAATAGCATATGCCAAAATGTGGAAGGATATACTTCACAGTAGCGCCATAGTTCTGGGCTGAATTTACTTATTCAATATCTATTTCCCCTCCAGGTGTTTCACATCTGTCAAGCAGATGGCAGACACGACTCCTTCCTGTGTCCCAATGGCACAATCTTCAACCAGCAATACTTTGTATGTGACTGGTGGTTCAACTTCGATTGTGCAACAGCTGAGGATTTCTACATACTCAATGCTGAATTGGGAAAGGTGGACTTATCAGCCACCACTTCCGACATAAGTGGCCTTGGTATCTTCCCTCAAGCATCAGGATTGGGATCAGGTGTAGGTCCGAGCCTGGGAATCGGTACCTTCGCAACTGGACCTGTTGATGTCCCCTTCGGAGGTGTCAGACCAGCTACTACATTCAGCCAGACCCAGCAAACTACAGGCACAGGAGACTTGACTGTAGGCCGTCCTAGTACAGGAACTGTAGGCAGTCCTGGTACAGGAATTGTAGGCCGTCCTGGTACAGGAATTGTAGGCCGTCCTGGTACAACTGTAGGCCGTCCTGGAACAACAACAGCTGGTCGTCCTGGTACCACAACTGCTGGTCGTCCTGGTACAACTGTAGGCCGTCCTGGAACAACTGTAGGCCGTCCTGGTACAACTACAACTAGTGAAGCAGGCTATGATTACAATAGACCAGTTGGACAAGGAGCTTCACTTGTACCTGGTGCTGGTCTTCGTCCTACCCCTGGTACAACAACTGTAGGCCGTCCTGGTACAACAACTGTAGGCCGTCCTGGTACAACAACTGCAGGCCGTCCTGGTACACCTGTAGGCCGTCCTGGTACAACAACTATAGGCCGTCCTGGTACAACAACTGTAGGGCGTCCTGGTACAACAACTATAGGCCGTCCTGGTACAACAACTGTAGGCCGTCCTGGTACAACAACTGCTGGTCGTCCTGGTACAACATCAGGCCGACCTGGTACAACAGCATCAGGCCGTCCTGGTACAACTGCAGGCCGTCCTGGTACAACTGTTGGCCGTCCTGGTACAACAACTAGTGAAGCAGGCTATGATTACAATAGACCAGTTGGACAAGGAGCTTCACTTGTACCTGGTGCTGGTCTTCGTCCTACCCCTGGTACAACAACTGTAGGCCGTCCTGGTACAACAACTATAGGCCGTCCTGGTACAACAACTGTAGGCCGTCCTGGTACAACAACTATAGGCCGTCCTGGTACAACAACTGTAGGCCGTCCTGGTACAACAACTGCTGGTCGTCCTGGTACAACATCAGGCCGTCCTGGTACAACAGCATCAGGCCGTCCTGGTACAACAGCATCAGGCCGTCCTGGTACAACTGCAGGCCGTCCTGGTACAACTGTTGGCCGTCCTGGTACAACAACTAGTGCAGCAGGTTATGATTATAATGGACCAGTTGGACAAGGAGCTTCACTTGTACCGGGTGCTGGTCTTCGTCCTGCCCCTGGTGCAGGTATTTCAACTGTAGGCCGTCCTGGTACTACAACTGCTGGCCGTCCTGGTACAACATCAGGCCGTCCTGGTACAACTGCTGGTCGTCCTGGTACAACAACTGTAGGTCGTCCTGGTACAACTGCTGGTCGTCCTGGTACAACAGCATCAGGCCGTCCTGGTACAACTGCTGGTCGTCCTGGTACAACAACAGTAGGTCGTCCTGGTACAACTGCTGGTCGTCCTGGTACAACTAGTGCAGCAAGTTATGATTATAATGGACCAATTGGACAAGGAGCTTCACTTGTACCGGGTGCCGGGCTTCGTCCTGCCCCTGGCACAGGTATTTCAACTGTAGGCCGTCCTGGTACAACAACTGTAGGCCGTCCTGGTACAACAACTGCAGGCCGTCCTGGTACAACTGCTGGTCGTCCTGGTACAACTGCTGGTCGTCCTAGTACAACAACTGTAGGCCGTCCTGGTACAACAACTGTAGGCCGTCCTGGTACAACAACTGTAGGCCGTCCTGGTACAACAACTGCAGGCCGTCCTGGTACAACTGCTGGTCGTCCTGGTACAACACCAGGCCGTCCTGGTACAACTAGTGCAGCAGGTTATGATTATAATGGACCAGTTGGACAAGGAGCTTCACTTGTACCGGGTGCTGGTCTTCGTCCTGCCCCTGGTACAACAACTGTAGGCCGTCCTGGAACAACAACAGCTGATCGTCCTGGAATAACAACTGCAGGCCGTCCTGGTACAACTGTAGGCCGTCCTGGTACAACTGCAGGCCGTCCTGGTACAACATCAGGCCGTCCTGGTATAACTGTAGGCCGTCCTGGTACAACAACAGTAGGTCGTCCTGGTACAACTGCTGGTCGTCCTGGTACAACTGTTGGTCGTCCTGGTACAACTAGTGCAGCAGGTTATGATTATAATGGACCAATTGGACAAGGAGCTTCACTCGTACCGGGTGCTGGTCTTCGTCCTGCCCCTGGTTCAGGTATTTCAACTGTAGGCCGTCCTGGTACAACTGTAGGCCGTCCTGGTACAACTGTAGGCCGTCCTGGTACAACTGTAGGCCGTCCTGGTACAACTGTAGGCCGTCCTGGTACAACTGTAGGCCGTCCTGGTACAACTGTAGGCCAACCTGGTACTACCACAACTAGTGCAGCAGGTTATGATTATAATGGACCAGTTGGACAAGGAGCTACACTTGTACCGGGTGCTGGTCTCCGTCCTGCTCCTGGTACTGGTCTTACAACTGGAATAACTGCAGGTCGTCCTGGTACAACAACTGTAGCTCGACCTGGTACAACTGCAGGTCGACCTGGTATAACTGCAGGCCGTCCTGGTACAACTGCAGGTCGTCCTGGTATAACATCCCCATTCCGTCCTGGTACAACAACTGCAGGCCGTCCTAGTACTGGTAGTACCACAACAAGTGAAGCAGGTTATGAATACAACAGACCAGTTGAACTAGGAGTTTCACTTGTACCTGGTGCTGGCCTCAGTTCTGCCCCTGGTACTAGACCTGTTGGATCTCTTACTCCTGGTACTGGTACTCGAACGCCTGTCAGACCCACTAGTGGTAGCACACCTCTATCAAGACCAGTGACTGGAACTGCTGGTGTTGGCAGTAGTGGACAACAAGGCTACAATTATCCCACTCCATCAGGACCACCAGTCAACCTATACAGCATTCCACAATAAGATTATATATATTTATCTCTTCAGGGATTATGGTGAACTGATTTTTGTACAGAAAACTGTGACACAAATTTTGTTAAAATGGTCAACACTTTACTATAAATATATTCTACCATCCTTAATATACAGTACCGAAGTTTTCATTTAATTAGTAAGGTAACCTTTATAAAACTTATCATCACTGCAGAACCTCTTTTTATAATGTACAGTACATACAATTATATGTAGTTTTAAGTACAGTATTACTGTAATTATGGTATGTAAATATTAACTATTCATTCATTATAGATTAAGTTCAAGTCAAATCATTTGTAAGGTTTAACTGCCAGGCAACTAAGACCATATAGAACTAAGTCACAATTATAACATCTGAAATAAAAATTCATGGAGTCAGAGACCCTAGAAACACTGAGTTTTAAAAGGAAGCTGATACTTGGGCAATGAATAGGTTTGAGATTTTTATAGAATGTTTTTAGGCAAAAAGAGTGGAAAAAATAACGCAAGTGCAAGAGAGCACAGGCAAAGGCATATACTGTATGGAGCAATCAAGGAGAATTGTGGGAAAAGTCATGGGAGTTACATTGTGAGTAGCGCAGGGAAGATTCCTAAATACTTAAATAGGAATGTATGATCCTGGCGAGTCCAATTTATACATGAGCCACAGCAGTCTCCCACCTACTATTGCACTGTTAATTTTGTTCCCATCTGGACACAGTTTAACTATAAGCAGCTTATTAGCAGTGATGGTGGACAATGGAAACCAACACCTACCAGTTAAGAAGAAATTTAATTCAGCTTAATGGTTCTGTTACCAGGAAACATACCAGCCATCTCTTCCATGGCTTTGTAAAATACAAGAAGTTAAGGATGGAGAGTCCAGGTACGAGAGGCAAGAGCTATATCACTAAACTTGGTACTCCAAAAATGTAGGTGTAGCCTAAGGATTAATAACCTTACTTTAAGTCAGTTTTTGTGACCTTAACTCCCTATCTGTCACTGCTGTGCTGTCAGAACAGCTACAGTATATAGCACAAAACCACTGTCATAGCCATATTCTAAATGTTACCTAAGCTTCATCTACCCAAAATTTTACCAAATATTAATTGGGCTGATCCATTTAGAAATGAAGGAAAGCATGCTAGAATGACTCCAAATGGCACAAACGCCAAACATTTTTCAACCATAAAGGGTATGTTTGATAATACTAGACAACTTGGAGTTTGTGTTTGAAAGTTTATTCTTGAGTTCTGAAACAAACTGCGGGTTCAGGAGGAGCCCAGGTGCTTCAGATTCTCAGTAAGCCTGTAAGAAACCATTATTGTATGATCAATCCCTAAGCCTTAAGATATTAATACTAAATGTAAAACAAGTGATGAAGTACTGTAGTTCAAAAATATCACAAGAGAAAAGTTGTCTAAAAAAAATAATGCTTTCAAAACTCTATGAACCTTGATAGCTAATTGTCAAATAAGAGAGGTAACACTGTCTTATTCACAGTACTGTACTCTTATGAATCTAAGAGTTTTCAATCAGTCACAAGAGGCACCAAAACTTTTGATCATAACTGTACAGTACAGCAAAAATAAATCTGATCCAGTTATATTTGGGTTAACTTTAAAGATAATATTATTACAAACCTTCAATGAGATCATGTACACAACACCAGCACCATTCTAATTGTTACTCACATCATCTGTCTTCAATCTGTGCTTCATCCCAGGGACCATAAATGTTCCTGTAAAGAAGGGAAAAAAAAAAAAAAATGGTATCTGCATAATTACAAGTGCAACCCTTTTGCACACAGGTTGGATCCACCTGGTTATATGGCAATATTAGAACATTACATGCATAAAAGTCTCTTCAACATCCTTCACTATTTTTAATGTGACAGGCATTAAATAACTGTTACAGTAGTATGAATATCATCATTAAAATCTTTTACATTAACAACCTATCCTCAAACAAATGAACATATAGATATCACTATAAATACTGTACTGTAATACTGTATTTACTTAGCCAATGGGTATTAATATTACTGGTATTTTAATGAGGGTGCATTATGTGATGCACTAATGATTATTATTGGCATGGAAAACGGAAAGAAAACATCATAATGGCAGCCAAATAAGTACTCACTGTTTATGTCCCTGGCAACAGATGTACAAGGTAGGCATAAGGCAGTTGCAGAGGAAAAGGGCAACAACAAGAACTAAGAGGAGGTGTGGTGTATACTGGATGATACCAGATCCTGTAACTCCCACCACCAATACAGTAAGCACCAGGTTCCATCCTCTGCCTAACCCACTCTGAAATGAGAACACTGCTGGTACTGATATGAAAAATATTCTGATGCAATAATATATATGTAAGTTTTTAACTACTGTACATATTACTACAACTTCACTGCTTCTACCTCTGACTGGTATATTGTACTGACAATAAGCTGCTAACAGTACTGGTACTGTACCTGCACATGTTTGATTTCACCTATTACTTTATATCCTAGATGGACACCTTTGTGTCTATAAAAAATAATGAAAGTACAGTATTCATCCAGAAGAAAAGGAAAAAGACTATAAACTAATCTATTGCAGATGTACACAATGCTTGCACTGTGCTTGAAAAACAAATGCTAGTGGTAGGATGTAAAATGGCGCAATGCAGATTGCTGCAAGCTCCACATTTTGTGTGCATGAAATTTCAAGAGAAAAATCTGTTGCTATTTAAGAAGGGAATGATCTCAGAACAGGAATCATGTAACTGGACACAGCATTTTTATAATATTCACTGAAACAGCAATAGAAGAGAGAAAACTATGGCAAATTGAATATGCTTGGTGTCACATCAGCGCAATAAATTAGGAATTTACTGGGGAGTGTAGAATACAGCTGGTATAGTACTCACTCCTCAACTTGGAAAGAGAGAGCAGACAGTGAGTGTCACCATTATGAGGGTAATTGTAACTAACCCTGCAGCGTCTCCTGAAAGTTGGGAGGAGGGCGAAAAGTGCCACAGCCACTGTCATCAAAGTAAATACATCCAGGTCACTGTCCAGTCTTGAGGCCAAGCATACAGATGCAAACAAGCCCACATTATGAGACACAGTTGGGTTTACACTGTAACAAGTAGAGAGCACATATAACATTAATCAGACCTTCTAGTGGGATACACAGTAAAAAAAAAAAAAAAAAAAAAAAAAGTGATGTTCACTATTATGAGAGGTTAGTGCAAACTCCTGGAGCAGACATCACCTTTTTTTTCATTGCCCATGCATGACTATGAAGAATAATGTATGTTTGCCTTGAGTTCCCACTAGCCATCAATGTGGCATGAATGTAGCAAATAACTATATTTTCACAAACCAATTGACTATGGAAAACAAATCTGGGGTTACAATTGACAGGAGTTTTTATTCCTGCCTGTACAGATTGTAGGATAAGACCCTTTTCCAAGTTTCTCCCTCTCTCTCTGTTTGAGCAATTATTGGGATTCCAATGGATGAACATTACAGTATAGTGTAGTTATTATACTTACATGGCCACTTGTGTCCCATAGTCATGTACAACAAGACGTAGGAGGAGAAGGAAGGTGGTGCAGGCGTTGATGGAGTCTGTAGCAACACTACCTGTCAGGCTTTTGATCACTGGAGACACACAGGCTATCAACACCACATAAAAGCACACCACTTTGGCATCATTTCTTACTGAAAGAAAGTTAGGTAATTCACAATTGTTAGTTTTCTGAGTTGTGATAATTTTTTCTCTGGTATATCGGTTACTGTAATACTTTTACATACACTCAAAACCTATAAAATGTATATACAAATATAATGTGTATCTGATGAATAATACTGGTATCAAGTATTGTTAGAGGTATACAATGTTATACATAAATGAATTTCAGTCATTATATAAGAAAATTATGATGACCTGTAAACCTGGTTGCATGCTTATTGTTGTAGATACAGAAGTTGTGGAAGAATCTAATGAAACTTCAAACAGAAAGCCAAGATGTACAACTTTCCAGCTTCATAAAAGTAATAAAACTGTAGCTACCTACGTACAATTCTGGCAGTTATAAGCAGTATCTTATACAGTATCTTATATTATTGTAGAGACTCCTGTATATTACCATTATTACAATTATCATCATCATTACGGTATTATTAAAATCTTCAATATTGCAATTATCATCATCAATTCAATGGTAGGAAGAGCCAGTTTCACACCAAATTTTAAAGTCCACTAACTTCCTAGCAAGAGAATGGAAGCATTGAGAGTTGCTTGATAGCAGTTTTCAGCGTGCCAAGTTGTAAGAGTGGGTTGATGATATTCAGGGCTTTGGTAATGGTCATGAAGCCAACATTAATTTTATAAACATACAATAATACAGTATAATATGATGTTATTCACACTGCAAAGAGACAACCCTCTCCAGCAGTACGGTACTCCATGTAATGTCTGACAAACTACTTTAATATTACTCTAGGAATAACCAGTTAGATGGGAAGAATAATGTGAAAGAAAAACCTAATATAGCAATCCTACAGTACTTACTTGATGCAGCAAGGTGATCTCTAGTTATCAAATAACCAATAATACCCACAGCTGCAGTTAATGTCAACACCACTGAGGAGTCCATTTTGCCGTCAGACATGCCATAAAAGATCACCACCAATCCGAGACAACTATAAAAGAAAGAATTTTTAATGCAGTACAGAAAAAGCATAGAACATAAAATGAAAAAGCCTTCTTTTTCTGAAGCTGGTGGAAATATCCACAGACAATTTTATAAAGGTTAACTGAGCTTGCCACTCAGCATGTAAAATTTACACATCAGTCAATCAGATATCGTAGAAGGTAATATACAGTGCTGGACATTGCAAATAATTTTTCACTTCCACAATACAAATACCAAACTCAAACCATTACATTCTGCATTTTTATTACAATATAAAGGATGAGCTCTATTAATCAATATATATACAGTACAGTACTGCGCTCGACATATGATAATAACTGCAAGAAAATTAACCCAGTTTCACTTTACTTGAAATAAAAGGATCAACTAATTGCTGCCATGAATTTTTCAAATTATCAACTAAAGTACAGTACTACAGTATAATGATTAATAATTTGAGTTTTTTATGGAACTATATACAATACGGAGCATGATCTGCTTGAAACAAAACTTGTACAGGGCGATATATAGTATGCTAAAACACTGCACCTGCATATTTCTGGTGTAACAGCTGTTGCTCCATATAATGCTGCAGAAAGGGACACCTTTTTGCCTGTTAATGAACACAAACAGAGTAATCAGTACTGTGGTACAGCAGTTGAGTCTGGGGTCCTTAACATTACTGATAATACACCTTGGTAAAGGTCTATGCCAAGATAACTAGTTCCTCATAAGGTGGCTTAGTTTATCTGATAAAAATCACTACAATCACCCATACAGGATATATACTTTGGACAACATGAAGAGGAAGTTATTTTATTACTCATGACCTTTATAATGTAGTGGCCCTGTATCCCAAGATTGTAGATTGCTATAACCTATCACAAGCTTAAAAGTCAATACGACAGCAATCAATGTCACAATGAACTGCCAGTATAACATGAACCATCCCCATTTCAATTTCATCTTAACAGCTATTGAGGTCAGACAACTGGGTAGTTGTATTCCTAGTCAATCTCATAATGTGATGCAAATAGGAGGAATTGAGGTATTAGTACTATGAAAAAAAAAAAAAAAAAAAAAAAAAAAAAAAAAAAAAACTCAATTCAGTATTTTGTATATTCATCAGATGTCTCAAATATACCCTCCCTCTTACACTGATAGTACAGTACAATCTACTGCTCTGCATTATCATTAGTTCATTAATGAATAAAACTTTCAGTGTTGTGAGAGCCTGCAACAGTCATGCAAATAGGTTAACAGACCAGGCATTTTTCACATATCATCATCACAATATGGATGACGGTAATAGTTAAGTTGAGCCACAAAAATGGAAAACACTATTTTTTTTCCTACTTTTTTTTTTGGATAATCCATTACTCCCTATTCTTATCTGGTGAAATAAAAAGGGCATCAGTGAATTTTTATCATATATGACCTCCCCAAGTTTGTCTACTTTAGGTCTTGGTAGTTTGCCCAGTCCAGATTAGGTTAAGTTAAATCAGGTCATCTAGGCCATGTAAATATTTAATATTTAATTTATTTACTTGTTTCACCCTTCAATCCAGCCTCTAGTGGGTGGGGAGGGGGGGGGGGTCAAACATGGTCAAAATGCGCTGTTGCCTTTTTACTACCTTAACGAAAAACAGCAAATAATAGATAATAATAGATAAAAAACTGCCCACATTTTTGGCTCATCTTAATTAAAATTTCCCTGGATGGCTAACTTACATTTTTTACTGACTCTGAGAAATGAATCCCCAACATAATTATCTAGAAAAGGTTGTCTCTTCCATAACACTCGCTTCCATTCCTGTTTCTCCATCTGGGTCAGTTTCCTCTCCACTCTATGTGACTAGAATGGTGTCCTGTAGCTGCTGTTACTGTTATACTGTTGACATACTCTGGAACTGTTATACTGTTGGTTGACATACTCTGGAGCTGTTATACTGTTGGTTGACATACTCTGGAACTGTTATACTGTTGGCTGACATACTTTGGAACAGTTATACTGTTGACATACTCTGGAACTGTTATACTGTTGGCTGACATACTCTGGAACTGTTATACTGTTGACATATTCTGTAGAGGGACACGCAACATCTGCAAATACAATTACAACACATTATACTATATCAAATTAGTAGTCTACCAGGCAAATTTTCCAAGTTACACATGTGTGAGATTTTCAGATAAGACATAATATTTCCTATAGTTTTTCATGTGATTCATTCAATTTTAATATCCATTTATTGTGCAAATATCCTGTTTTGGCCATACCCCATCACCCAGATTTTGGCAATAGTTGGCTCAGGTTTTCCAATTTTTGGCAAGCACAAATAGTATTAGTTTGTTTTAGAATTGGGCAGACCTGACCTGACCTAACCTAATCTGGACCGTAGCAGACTACAGGGAGTTGCACAAGATAAGACCTATATCAAACTTACAGAAAATTGATCATAAGAACGTATATCACAGTGAAAATTAGATATCTCGCACTTGTGTAAATCGGAAATAATTTCCTCTACCATACCGACAATACAAATAATAACAAAATGGTAAGACTAGTTATATTTTTTTGGTAAATATTGTGATTATCTGCGTCCTCGATTTTCACACTTTCTGTCATCCGAAATCGCCCATTTCTTTTCCCTTTTTATTTAGGAGACTGTTATATTATGTGGAAATACATAAAAACATGAATAACACTTGTATGTATTTACTTTGAAATGGGAGCGCAGCTTACCTAGCAGGTTCCCGACTTCCCGCCACTGCATGCAGTGTTGCCAGATACAGGAATACTTCCATGTTTTAGGCAAATTTTGTCCACACTTGGAAAATCGTATGAAGAGTGTTAAATTAAGAGCCCATTTGAGCTGGATATTCAATCATTTAAAATGTATATAAATAATTGGTAAATATAGAAAGAATTACTGTTATTGCATACGGTTTTTCTACCTTCATAACCCACTAATTTAGACCATTCTAAGACTTTTTTCTTCTATGGCATTTCCTCCGCAAATGCCCCATTTCCAAGATAGGGCATATTCAAATGGGGCATTTTGAAATTAGCCTGACCTTACCTAACCTAACCTAGACCGCATCAGACTACCGGGACCTAACCTGGGCAAACTACCGGGAAATAATCGTGATAAAGTACAATAAATGACTGGGGCAAAATACTGGGACCCAGCCTGTTCTGGCAACACTGCTGCAAAACGGTAATTCTTTCAATAAATACCAAATAATTTTTTGATCACCAGACGAAATAACCTGAACTACCTAACCTAACCTAGACTGTGGCTACCTTCGGGACCTAACTTAATGTCCTTCGGGACCTAACTTAGTGTCCTTCGGGACCTTTAAAAATAAAATAGATCCTGTGGATAGGAGCTAAAAGTATCCCGATTGGGTGGGTCAGGCGTGTTGTACACAACTGCCTGCTGGACCTTCCGTAATTTTGCCAAGGGGATCTGGTAACACTGTCCATTCGACCTCAGTTCGTCCCTCCGCTACAGAAATGTCGTATCTTAAAATTGAAACATTTAGCAAAGAATACATTTCCACAAGATAATTCCATTGAGTATTGATAAAGGTAACCGAACCCTACCTAACCCAACCTATCCTAACCAGTAGTTCGCCGGCGCAGATAATTGCAATATTAGCTTCTTCTTTTTTTCAACTTATGACTAATGACCCTGAATCGTAGTCTAAATTACATCTCCTGTATTGAGCTCTCACTTAAATAGTAGTAGTATTCTTATATTACCGGTACTACTTTAATACACTTAATAACTCTGCTCCTCTATTCGTCATTTCGTGGAGACACAATTTTTATATTCCCCACTCGTACCTACTCAGCTGTTGACTGTTGTATTTACGTCGCTTCTCTTCTAATAATAATAATAATACGAAGGCAGGGAGTGACAGCTAGATCATAGAAAACTATTATGGGGGGGACTAAATTATATTATTCATGTTCCCCTGAGTGTTGGGCCTAGTACGTACTAAATAAACTTAATAAAAAAAGTAGTTCAGGTTAGAGTGTATTTCAATCTATCTTTCTGTGTGATGTATGGGTTATCGCATTTCAAAGTAAATGATTATATCTAAGTCAGCCATATATTTTCTCATTCTTTCATTCACTCTTTTCATAATCATCTATCCATTCTCCTTCCCACTTGTCTTTGCTGTGACTGAGGGAGAATGGGAATCACATGGAGGCAATTAAATTTCCGAAAATTACATTTATGCTTGTAATAAAATTATTAATAAAACGAGACATTGACGAGTAGGTAATAGTAGGTTAAAGTCATACGAGCCAAATCACCAGTGTACGAATCATTATGAACTATTTATAACACTGAAATAATGGCGAAGACTTTTTTGTTTAGCAACATTTTTTTTTTAGATATGCTAATAAGAACGAGTATAGTGCTCTCTTGAGATATAGTCGGTTTATATTCTTACCTTGAGTTTGTAGTTGCAAGTATCTGGCTTTCTTGGTTTTCATCATGATTTTTCGTTTTGGTGAGTCAGTTATATGGAAAATGTATTTTTCAAACAACATACAAATAACTTTTATCATCATAAAAACATAAACTGTAGAAAATACTAATGATTTCACTAAT
Source organism: Petrolisthes cinctipes (assembly GCA_033782935.1). NCBI lineage: Eukaryota > Metazoa > Arthropoda > Malacostraca > Decapoda > Porcellanidae > Petrolisthes > Petrolisthes cinctipes. The sequence goes on from JAWQEG010005229.1 coordinate 147,222, forward strand.
GCAACATTTAGTATAGTACTGGAAAGCATACCGTGTGGGGAAAATAAAATGTTCTTAACGATGGTATCAATATAATTGTATCAAAATTATTTTAAATTTTATTTTCTATTTCATACAGAAGGCAAAAGTAATTCATATTCTTTCTTTTAATTAATACAGTTACTGCATACACTTTACATTCAATAATGTACACTAACAAATTCACTTGAAATACACACCTTACATAAAACTACAAAGTTTGCTGTGCTCTCCTTTGGACCTTCTCAATATTTTCACATGAGTTGAGTTGTTCTAGTGTGAGTAGTGACACCCCCAGCTGGTCGTCTCTGGTGAAGGGTTGGGCCATCTGTCTCAGCCAAGGTCTGGTGATCTGATGAACCAAAAAGATAATCAAAAGATAATCAAATGGTGGTCTTGTGGGTAGAGTGTTTGGTTGGTACCAAGCACTGGTCAATCTTACCTAGATTCAAAGATCTTGAAGGTAGTCAGGAGGTCTTTCACTCATGCCATGCCACCACTTCAAATGGGTTGGCTGCACTCCCTTGAATAGGTAGCCCAACCTTGGAATTCTACACCACTGAATGGGGTAATATGATATATGGATATTTTCTTTTCATTATAAGGTATAGTGTATTATTGCAGTTCTCACCTGTACAGCTTCTTCAGTTGAGAGATTACATTTACTGTCCAATAAATATTCTTGTATCCATCTTGGAAGCTTAGTTCTTTTGTCTGCTCTGGAAAAGCGCTTGTCTGCAAAGAGCATTATTCCATAGTCTGTCTTGCCACGCATCACCCGACCCACGCACTGGGCGGCATGTCGCATTGCATCAAAGGTCAAGAAGTCACTTTCTCGGATCTGCTCAAAATGATAAGTAAAATTACAGCAGAATGTATCTTTCTCTAAACATCAGCTTAAAAATGAGTACCATACCTACTGTATTAAATATTTCACACTTGCACACATACTGTAAATATCAGACTGAAAGGGCATTATTACTTACGTTGAACTGGTCTCGAAGGTACTCAAGTCTAGCTTTGAGAATTCTACTCTGGGTGTACATGAAGGGTATTCCCATCATGATGACACAGCGCCCATAATGATGGTCAAAATCTACTCCTTCTGACACTTTCCCTCTTGCAACAGCCAACAGAACAGCTCCTCGTCCTCGGTCACAAGCCTGAAACATTAACAAGCAAGAACGGTAAACAACACAAAAATAATGCCTTGTTCTGGAAAACATTATACATTCTTGATCTAAGATTTCTAACAGTTTTGAACTGTCTGAAACAGTTCCAATAATTGTAGCACTTCTCATCAACAAACTCAAGTTACACAAATTCATATGATCCTAAACTGAACTAATCTACCCTGATCTGTTAAATTTATCTTTTTTATCTTTATATCCAGCCCAGGGATGCCAAATGTTACCAGAAGAGTTCCAGATACAGTGTGTGTGTGACTGCTGCCAGCCAATAAAATACCACACAAGAGATATTGATTACCTTCATGTAATTGATGAGAGCGAGGGAGGTTTCTGCATCATCTTGAGTCTCTATGAAGACAAGCTTGTGCCTTTGGAGGTCGGTGATAATGGCATGATCGTACCAGGTGGCCACAACATTTTCCAGGTACAAGTATGAGGTAAAGAAACACACCATGCCTGCAACATTGTACAATAAGTTACCAGCAGTCACATACAACCCATTAATAATTTATTAATATTATTCATAGTACTGTATATTTCTTGAGAAAAGGGGGCTGTAGTAAATTATTGAGGCTCTCTACACATACAGCTTATGCTGTACTTTGTTTTACTATGTAAGCAACATAGTGAGGAACTGTACTACAAAAGTATGCAGTAGGTAGATCTATAGGGTAAATTTCTTTCATCCACCTTAGTTAGAACAGAAAAATTTACAACAACTGTGCACAGACAACTTACCATCAGGAACACTTCTTGCCATCTCTACTAATAATTTTCCATAGTTCCTGACAACTGCAGGATCATCTCGAGACTCAAACTTGGAAGATATTGATACCTGATCATTCCCTTTGGTCACAATCTGTAAGAAAAAAATAAATAAAAAGGCATATGTAAGTAAGGTTGAAGTGATAGCAGCATATGGATACTGTAATTTATCAATACAGGGCCACCAGCAAGATAATATTGTTTACATGTTTCTGACAGCAATTTTTCCTGGTACAGTATATCATCAGAATGTAATAGTGATCCATTCATCCTTGTTCATGAAAGTACAGTAGTTCATTATGAAGCAAAACACAAGGTTGAACCTATGTATTGGTATATCAAGTGCATTATTCTATTAAAACTGATCATCACTTCATTCACACATAGTTAGCTCACCATGGGCAGGATGCAGGGACGAGCCAGAGTCATGGTGAAGGAGCTCTGGACGACAGGGTGGAAATCTAAAATCTTGGGGTACATGTCCAGTGGAGAGAGTGTACCAGATGTTATCACCACAGTCTGGAACTTGCTGAACACTGGCTTGATTGCTATTGAAGAATCTAGACACCTGATGATATGGTAATAAAATACATGTAAATGTGAGTAAGGGTAAATATGAGAAATTGCAATTAATGTTCTCAGATGAATACCTGTTCCACTAAGTAGTTAGTACAGAACATGTTAAAATATTAAAATAGTGGTATATATTTGTTTACTATTGAAACTATCATGCACATGTTTATAATCAGCACCTCATACTCATTATACAGTTCTTTATACTGTACGATGTCAAAGCATAAACTACAAATGAATATTATTACCTCAAATACATAATTGGATTTGGAATATTTGGAGCCTTATCTTCAAATGGTTCGATAATGACAGAGAAACCATGGAGGTAAGTGGAGATCAGAGTAGCAAAGTTGGCCACAGCAACGAGAGGAGAGAGTTCACCAACATCAGTCAGCTCTAGAGACCGGATGATGGATGCAAGGCGCTCTGAGCAGAACCTGAAAGCAATTTAATAGGTTTGTTAGGCTACTAAAAGGAATTTACATACAAATAATGTCAATATCACCCTTAGGGAATGGGATTCTCTTTTCTATCAAGATCAGTTGATTTGTAAACAGCAAAAATCTGGTAGCCACTAAAGTACAGGTAGGGTGAGGCTTACAGGTCAAGTTAGATTATAAAGAAATTAAGGAATAAAGAATTACCTTAGTGGTTTGCGGTCAATGAAGGCTCTGTTCTTGAGATCCTTGAGGATGCCTGCCGGTGACTCCTGAACAGCGTGGGTCGCCGTCAATCGCATTTTCATGTAATCAATCAGTCGTCTAACGAATGATATGAAGAAGTCTGCTGTCCTTATGTTTCCAGGAACACTTTCTGTAAAGAATACAAAACTCTACTCCACCTGCAATAATCTAATAACAATTGGATTATATGTCATCATTTGGGATTTACTGAATATCATATGGAACAAAAAAACATGGGAAAAATAAATATTCACTTATATTCATTGTATTACATATTTCCTGTGAATACCATACTACATGACAGACCACCTGGGAAGTGAAATATTGAACAGGCACTTGTATAGCGTAGTCACTTGCATTGCTACAGGACTTAATGTTCAGTACACAAAATACCAACCAACTTTTAAGGTTACCTCAGTGTTTCAAACTTCAATGTGAAGTAACCTATGTTCTTGCTTTATTTGTGGAAACTATACATATCCTTACCTTCTAAGATGTCTTTGGGCAGTACAGGATTTGAAATAACATCTTGGCTGCTAGCTGCCTGGCGGAGACCTGTAACCAGTTTGTTGTACTCCTCTTGTAGCCGGTTACTGTCAGATTCCTTAATTCTGCGGCAAAAACAGTCCAATATACATATGCTATTACTTTTCATATACAGAACCAATATACATTCAATCCTCGGCTATCGCGTTATATGGCTATCACGCCAATATTAAAAGCTGCCAATATACCATTATCCCGCACAAATAGATGGCTATCGCACAACCAAAATTATTGAAAATAAAAAATGTCAAACATAACGCTCAATGCCAGCTCACTACCCAGAGTGGTTAGATTCACTCTGTGATTGGTCATGACATCAGAGCCAGCCCAGCCCCGCTGACGACATGGATACTTCACAATAAGCCATTCAACTGCTCGTTTCCCATGTGTGAACAGTGATAGCAACAACAATAGTGTTTTTTGTGAGTGAACAATGGTCAACATACCCCCACCCTGTCCTCTTACCATTTGCCAACGTAATGCTGCTGCACCAGGCAGGGAAATCAAGAAGAGTAAGAACCTTACTTATGCCAAGAAGTGGGAAATAGGGAAGCTGATCGATGGAGGCCAAATGAAAACGAAATGCAGCCAAGATATATAACATTAATGAATCTACCATAACCGGGAACACATTAAGAAACATATCAAAATTGCCCCATCCCAGGCCTTACATAGCCAAAATCAATTGCTTCTCAAGAACAGGCAATTGCTGGGAAGATATCTTCAAGGGTTTTACTGTACAGTTGTTTTTTATTAGCCTTGTGCACGTTCATTTTAAGATAATATGTGTACAAAATGGTTAAAATAGGGTATATTAGGAGATAGTTGCACCAATTACAATTACTCCTATAAGTTATTCAGTTAGGCTATAGCACCGCAGTAGCAGCACCAATTGGGCGTGATAGCCGAGGGTTGAGTGTATAATATCCTACTCCTCTATGGGTGATCCAAATGAAAAATGACAATTTTACATGTTGAAAGTTTTCTCTCAATAAGGAGGAATCTCAATTGACAGCATTTCACAACCATACCGTTTCTTCAGGTTAAAGGCAGTAGCAACCCATTGGTATTAAAGGACCCTCTCTCATGCCTTTCATTTAATAAAATTGTCTATATATTCTACTTAAAGTGTTCCACAAACCTTTGAATGTGTTCACTGAGGTTGGTGACACATGTCTTGGCCTTGTCCAAGATCTTTCTGTTGATGTTGATGCTCATTGAATCAACACAGATGTTATCTGCCGGATGAAAGACATTTCTGAATCAATACACATTATATTATAAGTTATGTACTGTATTTATACTGAGAGGCAGTCAACAAATTGAAAATTTCTGATTTTTTCAATCTGTGCCAAGCAGTGCATCTGGTTTGAAGTACAGTTTTAAGGTATCAGTAGCCTCTAAGTAGCTGAAAACATCAAAGGCCTCTTCTCTACCTTGTGAGTCATCCAAAAATATTTTGCATCATATGTCAGTCTCTTTGGTTACATCTCCACTGTTGGAGCATCAAGTCCATCGATGACTAACAAAGACCAATGATCTAGAGTGCAAGAACTCATGTGGGCTTTGAAGGGGGAGTGAATAAGAATGTGACCCATTTCACAAGGTATTTTGTCCCTCTCTCTGCTTAATTCTGCCTCCTCTTTTCCATCCCTAGCATTGGAGCCTTAAATCCCTCAAAAAGGGAAATGGGGGTATTAACTGACAACGATGATGCGCTATAAAGTCATTCTTGAGTTTAGGCACAGTTGGTATAAGTGTACATTCCATGACTGACTATGTTGTGTAGGTGGGGCTGGTCAGATGCCCTAAATGCAAGAGACAAAAATTTTGTAACCGGTAACCAAGGTCATTGAAAGAAAGTAATCCAGGCAAATCTGTAAGTCTCACAAAACCTGGACAGGGCTAACTACCCATATTATCCAAGTCTGAATCATCTTTACTAATACTATATATTGGAAGTAAATATATATACTGGTATTTACCTATGTTATGAGCCTCATCAAAGACCACACAGGACTCTTTCTTCATCTCTTTGGATACAATTTCAGCTATCTTGGGATCCAACAGATAGTGGTAACTATAGACAACAACGTTGGCATTCAAAACCTGTAAAATATGGTACCAGTTACTATATATTATACTACATATAAGGAAAAAGATGCATCTGTACATTTCCGTTGGAATATGGGAGAAAAAATTCCCCCCCACTGATGCCTCTTATTGACAAAGTTTTGTCAAGCTTAAAGTACTTATTACTAATTAGTATATTATTCTCTTCTTTTTACATTTTTATATAGTAATAGACAAATAGAGAAAGAAATTAATGTCATAATATGTATCGGTAAACATAAAACTAAGGTTATTAAGTCATTAAATATCAGAGGTGATATTCCTCATTCATAAATATCAATATAGTACTGTGATTCATGACATACAACAATATTTAAACATACTATATATCAATTCTCTTCACCAACAGTGATATACCTTAGGTAAAATTGAAAATATACAACATTAACCCATGAACCGCGGGTGACAAAAATTCTCGTCACCAGCAACAAGTATGGAGGACAATGGGTGACGAGAATTCTCGTCAAAGCAGTTATTAAAATTTTGTGCCACATAACATCGTTGTCTCGGCTGGCAACACTGATTGTGGACTTGTGTGGACTTCCCCTAGGCCAGCCACCATCCTCCTGCCACTGTTGAATGGCAGTGAGGGTGGAAGGACGGATTTTTAGAGCTCCATTTTTCCTATAATTACCATATATATACTGTAGCTCCCAAAACTATCGTTAAAATAAATTGCTATACATTCTGACGCAATGGACGATGTATCTGACATGTACCGAGACGACAAGTGGGCGGGGACAAGGTTTCATTCTGTTCATTTCACCATCCTTCTAATGATCTAATCCATTTTAACAATTATATTTCAGATTGTTGTGTTAAGAAATGTGATTCTGATGTTTTATAATGAAATTAGAGTGTAAAAACATACTTAGATATGTAAATATAGTGTAAATAGTGTAAAAGTGAATTTTGAGTTAAAGTAATTCTGAGCTGGGCAGTTGGCTACTCATCCTACAGATGTTGGATGGAGACAGATAAAGGTTTGTACTTCAATATCCTGTTTCATTTATTTATGTAACATGAGTGGTTTACAAGCAATTAGCTGTCAAATGTGATGTTTATATAGTGACCGCGAGTGCGGGAGAGAGGCCCGCAAGACAGAGCTGCCATGGTAGATAAGGCCCGCGGCTTAGTGGTTAAAAAAGTACTAAATTTTTTGTATGCTTGGCAAATCTTTTAATATTTTCATAATATTGTATCTGAAATGGGTTGCAGAAGGAGGAGGAAGTGTGTGTAGTTATACAAGTTACTACTATTGTATATTCTTTAGCCCTAAAAACAAATTCTAAGGTAATGAAGTACTTTTTGTGAGTACATTTTTAATTTGTATTTATATTCTTCTGACAACCTGTATATTGCACTTATCCTGTAATTACACTCTAATCATTCTATCTCCCTGTCACAACCTACACAGTACTGTAGTGTAATTTGTTAATAATAATGAAAAAAAAAAAAAAAAAAATGAACAGTACAGTACAGTGTATATGGTTTTTGGCTACTGTACTTACAGCATGACGAGCCATGAAATAGGGGCACCATCCTTTCTTGCTTCCAAATTCACGAAGATCATCTAGATTGTAAGAGCCTGCTGGTAGAGGGAACTCTTTCCCATGAAGGTCAAATTTCTCAAACCAATCACACTGAGGGATGTTGTCATCACGCTGAGCTCGGGATCGCACATAGGAGGCAGTCAGGGCATGACAACCACTGTCTATCACCTTACCATCTCTTGCCTTGTTCACCTGAAAATACCATTCCATTACCTGGTATATTTTTTGCATTTAATTTCCAACTTAAGTAAATATATAATACTGTACATTAACTTTACAGTCATCAGTGCTGGGAACTTCTGCAATCTGTAAATATTGCAGCTGTGAAAACTTATGGATTTGCATTCATGAACATTTTTACCAAGTAATATACTATTGTGAAAATCGTGAAACTGGAATGCAATTGTGGTTCAGCATTTGCTGACAGCAACTTGCAACAGATTTGAAGATTTGAGTTGGAGAAGATTAGGGTGAGTTAGTAGAATTGCATATGCAGTGCCTAGCACAAAAACATGAAAGACATTTCATTCACTACCAATCACCCAATAATAGTAATACTTGTACTGTACAATACTATACAGTACAAGGGAAAAAATGGTGTACAGCTATGTGAACATGATACAGTAATTTTATCATACCTCTGGATTAATACATAAATGTTTTCTTGAGGCTAGAGCAAGTCCAGTGATGTTTGCTGGCTCTCCTGTTTCTTTCTCAATGTATGATTTCAGTTTACGAAGCTCCTCAATAACCTGTAATAGGGTAATGAATCAATTTTATATTATGTTGACCTACTAAGCATATATATACTGGTTCAGGGATAATAATAATGAATTATATTGACAAGGTAAAGTGGAAGCAACTTCAAAACATCGTTGTGGCAGTCCTTATTGTGACATTATCCTCTGAGTCTGTGTTGGGTTACAGTAACCCACAATCCTGGAAGAAGCATCAACCTCAAGGTGTTATCGTAATATTGTAATAAATCTACAAACAAACCCTGTAAGTAATTTATGGAGAGCTGAAGTCATTCATACTAGCTGCCAGATGGAATTAAAAGTTATAACCATTAGGCACTCTGGACTGCTCTAGTCAACGACATGATAAATTCCTGGAACCATTTAAGTATTGATATCATACAACAGACTAGCAAAGAATTTCAAAACCATACCTTTTCAATCTCTGGGATGGTTCGTGAGCAATATATTAATTTGCCAAGATTTTGTGGAAATGCAATGAGGTAGGAGATAGTTAAGGACAGCAATGAAATAGTTTTCCCAGTCCCTGAAGGCATCTCCAGCAAGCAGTGACCCTGGAAAAAATATAAATTAATATCTAAAAGAAAAAATAATAATATACACAGAGTGTACTGTATATATACCGGTAACTATTTTAGATTAAAATGCTAATGCAGTACAATATGTCATAGATGTATAGTAAAAATATCCTCACCTTTGCATCAAGTGCTCGCTTTAGGTCCAGCATGTAGGAGTACTGTTCTGGGTATATAAAATCATAAGGGAAGTATACCCTCATGCCATCCACATCTAACCTGAAATATATAATAGAAATATCAGTAGGTAAATGAGAATATCACCACCATTCTGAATGTTTGATTTTTTTTATACCATACTACATACAGTACCGGTATAACACTTACAAGCATCAGCAGTACGAAATATAAAATACAATATTTCACCTCAGTGTCACTTCTCCAGCATATAAGAATTTAGGTACAGTATGGGTAATAGTTAAGAAGAGCCAATGAAAAGGAAGATACTTACCAATTTCCTTTATATTTAAGTTGGTGGTTGTTTTCGCTGTATGAAATAATTTCACAGAGTGGCAGTGCATTTTGACCATGTTTTGTTTCTCTCATATATTTGCCCAGGTTAGATATCAGAGTTTGCTTAGATTAGGTTAGGTTAGGTCAGGTAAAGTCAATCTACCTCTAGAACATATAAATATTAATCATTTAATGTGTTACTTACTTGTTTTACCACTCAATCCAGCCTCTTGGGGGGGGAGGAGAGGTCAAGCATGGTCAAAATGTACACTTACTGTATATTTTAACATATAAAATAAACAGTAAATTATGGATAATCCAAAAAAGCTGAAAGAAAATGGTGTTTTCCATTTCTGTGGCTCTTCTTAAATTTTACCAAAAATATACTTCCTTGCCCATAGAACTCCGAGAGAAACACCATTGATGAAGTGTCTTAGAATGGTCCAAAATAGTGGGTAATGATACTAAGATACACAATATAGTGAATGGAGCACTTCTGTACTAATACCATAATAACAAGGTATTGAAAAATAATCATTGTATACCGGTACTAAGTTATACGGTAACATTAACTTAGGTATTCTCTCTACAATCACACATGCAAAAGCAGTCCCCACATAGTGACCACACACTGCAATAATTAGGCATAAAGTGTGACCAAAGATTGGGAAACAATCTACGGTATTATTACAGAAGTACTGTGTTCTTGGCTAGGGCCGCGTAGTGTTACCACATCTGGCTAGGTCCCGAGAATTTGCCCCGGTCACTTTATGATAGTTTACATCGGTTATATCCCGGTAGTTTGCCCAGGTTAGGTCCCGGTAGTCTGCTGTGGTCTTGGTTAGGTTAGGTCAGGTTAGGTCAGACTAATTGGTATTTATTGAAAGAATTACAGTTTTGTAGCAGTGTTGCCTGATCCGGCTAGGTCCCAGTATTTTGCCCCGGTCATTTCCTATACTTTACCACGGTTATTTCCCGGTAGTTTGCCCAGGTTAGGTCCCGGTAGTCTAATGGGTATTATTACAGAATAACTGGGTTTTTGGCTAGGATCGCGCAGTGTTCCCACATCCGGCTAGGTCCTGGGAATTTGCCCCAGTCACTTTATGATAGTTTACACCGGTTATATCCCGGTAGTTTGCCCAGGTTAGGTCCCGGTAGTTTGCCCAGGTTAGGTCCCGGTAGTCTGATGTTGTCTAGGTTAGGTTAGGTCAGGTGAGGTGAGGTCAGACTAATTTCCAAATTATGTTTGTAAAACGGGGCATATCTCGAAAACGGGGCATCTCCGAAAGAAAAACCATAGAATAAAAGTGTTTTAGAATGGTCCAAAAAAGTGGGTAATGATACTAAAATACACAATATAGTGAACCCAGTTCTTCTGTAAATTTACCGTCTAATGCGGTCTAGGTTAGGTTAGGTAAGGTCAGGCTAATTTCAAAATGCCCCATTTGAATATGCCCTATTTTGGAAATGGGGCATTTGCAGATGAAATGCCATAGAAGAAAATAGTCTTAGAATGTTCTAAATAAGTGGGTAATACAGGTAGAAAAACCGTACGCAACAACGGTAATTCTTTCAATATTTACCGACTAATTTCCAAATTGTTTGTAAAACGGGGTATCTCCGAGAGAAACACCATAGATGAAAAGTGTCTTAGAAAGTTAGAATGGTCCAAAATAGTGGGTAATGATACTAAAATATACAATATAGTGAATCCAGTATTTCTGTAAATTTACCCAATCAACATTAGGACAAAATAAATGGTAAAATATCTTACAACATGATGGTGAGTGTATTGTGTAGAGCCGCTAGTGTTCCTTTAGTTCACTCCAACAAGAAGCTGTATGTATGTGGCACCAGAGGCAGCGAGTGTTATAGAATTTACTGTTAATAGTTGGTGTAATCGTTTTTAAGAGTGTTTTATTCTTGCATTTGTCTGTTGTTCCATGCTAAGCGAATAGAGGCCTCCCGTAGAAAGAAAGAACGTCCACAATCCTCAGAATTCTTCAATCTCGTGTTGTTTAGTGTTTACTATGATGGGCTACACACCTAAACCTATTCACAGAATCACATAGCCTACAAAATTATGAGATACATATAAAGTTTAATTCATTATTCAGTATAAAGAGTTTCAATTATTATTAATGTGAGAATCTATCAAAATATCATACTTTGAATAATGAAAACGTGGTGCAAAATATTAAAAATATTTTATACAGGAAGGGTAAACTCCATCGATGACATTTCTATTAATGCAATGTATCCACGGGATGGAAAGACCACAGACCACAGCAGTCTGAAAAAAATTGTGGCTGAAATTTTTTTTCAAGCCGTAAACCCTGAAGTGTGCAGCTTGGGAAGTCGCCTGGTTACGGTTGATTATATTTCGCCTAGAAAAAAATGTTCATGAGAAGCACGAGATAATCTACCAAGTCAGACATGCTAGCCTATGATTTGTATTTCCCTATATATATCGCGCTGTTTTTGTGAATAAACTAGTTGACTAGTCACCAGTCTTTCCTTCCTTACCTCTCTCTCCTTACAAAGAAATAATAGACTGAGAAGAAAAGAGAAATATTATGACTTAGTAAAGAGAATCCGACTATTGAGAAAATCAAGGAAAGGAAAAGACACTGTAGCTGCCTCGCTACACCACCTTAGAAAACGGGTGCCTAACCTAGCCCAAACTCGTACATTTCGGCAGAACAAGGATTCCTATTTTCATTCATTATCATCATTTATCTACCATCAAATTTAATTTATGTTACCTAACTTGATCATGGCCTTCATCAGTAACGTTTCTCAGAGTGTTGGGGTTTGTCCTAATGGTTATATATAATGTCGTTTCCTTTATTATTCATGAACAACTAACACAAGCATGTGATAGTCAAATATTATTGCTTACTATAATAAAAGAGTAACATTTGCTATCCCACTATATGTGACTCTTCATTGGTTCAACTCCTACTTGGGTGATGTGACGTGTTTATGTGATTGAAACTCACTCCACCTGGTTTATTAATTAAACTACCACTTCGAGGAATTAAACAGTTCTTCGTCACTCAATTCGTATAATTGTGTAACATGAACCGAGTGACGGTAAGCGTTTTCCTCGACACTACAACTCAGGTCAATCGTGTGAAATGCGAACACCGATAGGTAAAATTACAGAAGAACTCCGTTCGGTAACTATATTGTATATTTTAGTATCATTACCCACTATTTTGGACCATTCTAAGACACTTTTCATCTACGGCGTTTCTCTCAGTTTTCGACCCGCAATACAAATGGTTAATTTGGACATTAGTCTGACCTAACATACCCTAACCTAGACCACAACAGACTACCGGGACCTAACCTTGGCAAACTACCGGAATATAACCGGTGTAAACTATCATTAAGTGACCGGGGCAAATTCCCGGGACCTAGCCGGATGTGGTAATACTGCCCGGCCCTAGCCAATAGTTTAAGGAGTAGCCTGTCTCCCCACCGGAAACCCGCGTTATCCAACGTCCCCCCATGATTGCATGGGTCTTTAAGAACGTGGATGATCATTATAAGCAACGGTAGGAGGTGTATTATAAAGGCAGAACCATAGTGAAATGTGTGTTTTCCCCCACCCATAACCCCGCATTCCCACGGGTCCCCCATGTTTATATTGGAGGTGAAAACGGGGCATCTCCGAGAGAAACACCATAGATGAAAAGTGTCTTAGAAATGTCCAAAATAGTGGGTAATGATACTAAAATACAAAATATAGTAAACGGAGTACTTCTGTAGTAATACCAACCGATACAACTGGAGGTAATGGAGTTTTCTGTATACTTACGTTGGCAATAATTTTGTTCATTCTTAAAGTAGGCCTACTGTACTCTCTATTTATACAGTACACAGTATATATATATATATATATATGGTGATCATAATTAAAAGGAGAGAAAAATGCAACTTATACAACACATAGTAATTAATTTTATTTCAGCTCTTTGAAAATTATTTTATTAGAATATTGTATGCAATGCAATTGAAATTCCTGTTTACAAATACTGACAATATTCCACAGGATTTTGACACTATACAAAAGTCTATATAAATAATGAAACGGATTAAATGTATTTTACATATACACAAAAATGTCTTAAGGGGCTTGTGATGTCCGCGATTTGGAGGCTACTGATTCCTCCAAACGGCCACAAAACAGAACTTAATATTTGGGAGTCTGTTCCGAGGCAGTTTGGAGGAACCAGCAGCTTAGTTTTCACCCACAGTATCTTAAAGGGAGACTCAGTTTGGTAAAATTGTTGGACTACTGATTCCTCTAATCTATGACACGAAACAGACTCCCTACTGGTATGTATGTAGCTAACTCTGAGGTTGTATGTTTTCTGGTATAGTTGGGAAGAATCAGTAGCCCCTCCAATTCACAATAACAAAAAGTTCCCCTTAATTAACTCCCTTAAGGTGTATGCAATATTTAACAATGTAATCTGGACATTTATACAGCTCTCTTATTAAGTTGTATTTCGCTATGATTCCTACTCAGTAAATTGACAAGGGAAACGGGGCAGGTTCCAATATCGGTACTGCTTATTATATGTATTTTTTTCGGCTGTTATACGAAAGTTACCAAAATATAAAGTCGGTTTGTAAGTTACCGAGCAAGTCGTGCGGTTAACTTTGTGTGTGTGTGTGTGTGTTTGTGTCCTTTATTGTGTGTAGCACGTATATTGTGTGTGTGTATGTGTGTGTGTGTGTGTTCTCAACTCGTTATTGTCTACCTCAGCAGTGTTACAGTCTCAGCAAGCAACTGTTTAATTAAGCAAAAAATCAACTAATAATAAATGTATCTAAAACTAAGTTGGTGAAGTGAACCAAAACTCCATCAGCAGCAAGACCAAGTTTGGAACTGCCTTCTATACACGACCAACTAAAGGGTCTTGTGGTATTGAAATACAGTCTAATATCATGAACTTAAAGGGGAAGGAAGGAAGAAAGGATACTGTCGACGAACAGGAAGCTTGCTACTGACACCTCCTGCAATCCTTGTAGCCACGAAAACAGATGACTTAGTATTAGTAACGACGGTAATTGTGACAGAATGTGACGTTGACAACAGTTACTCTTTGAAAACATCATATTATTTTTATAGCCTCTCAGTTCATCGACATCATCTAATTTTAAACTTTCTTTCTTAATATATCTATAGGGGAATTAATGTCACTTAGGGTCGTATTACTAAACTTCTTAGTCTTCGAGGAAAATGCTCTTCGTCGTTCAATTATTTGTATTGCAAAATAATAGGAACTGAGCGACGAAGAGAACTTTTCCTTGGAGTAGTTGTTTAAGGGACCCTGTGGTGTAGTTAGAAAATTGGAGGTAAACGAGTCCCTCAAATATTGCCACGAAACATCACCTTTATGGAATGAGCTTGTTCCGTGGCATAGTCAGGACTCAAAAGCCTCCAATTCTCGTAGGCTACACGATCACAGGGTCCATAATAATACAACCCTTACGGTCACAATGAATCATACTAAAACAAGCTTATCTAATGGAGGACTTTCTTGAAACAATCATCATCCTTATGACTATCGTTCCTTAACACTACTTTAAGGAAAGAGGTAGTACAGTGTTGGTAAATCTGGAGCAATTGATTCCTCCACTGTACTCTGGGCAACAGGCCACTATTATATTTGTTAATTTGGTCCTGTTTCCTGGCATACAATGGTGGAAGGAATCAAGGGGCTCCAATGTACCAAAAGTGCATTACCCCTCTTAATCCATTTACCTCACAACAATTAATAGCATAATCAAATTTTTTTTTTTTTACTAGAAGAAATAATAGAACCCACAACAACACAAGATATTGCTAAGATCTATAACTGAGAATGCTAACTCCAGTATTGTCTATGAAGAGGAAATGTCGTAACTTAAACACGTATGTACAGTACAGTTGCCAGCACTTATAACGGGTACAGGAGAAGAGGACTGCCAATGTTGACCGTACCCGTTATAAGTGCTGGCAACTGACTGTACGTGGTGAGATGCTCAGACAAACAAGTACACTATTATTATCTTACACATACGACGCCTTACGAAGATACCGCCAGATGGAGTGGTGTTTGTGTTGATAATTATGATGGGAACACTGTCTTGCCTTGTGGTGATCCTTGTCAAACTTTAATTGTTCATTTGGATGTTAATCTGATATACATACTTATGTATGTATGTTTCTCCTTTTGGAACTGTTATTATTCACTATTGTGGACTATGACGTAAAAAACAAAGCTGATTATCTTGTGTGTTTTCCAAGTATGACTTTGATATCAAAATAAAATGAGATCAGCTGGTGTTATTCTTTTAAAAACTTGATGTATTAAAACGGTAAAAGTAAAATTAAAATTGCAACAAAATACAAATTAATTGTGAATAAGTATGAATGCTTTAAAAAATGAAAACATATGACAAAATGCACCCAGTAAATATTTCAGCGAGGAGGACACAAATGACACTAGTGGTAAAAGTTATTAAAAGTAATGGAACAGATTAACGAATAATAATAATATGGCTTTAAAAATAATCTGGACATACTCAATCAATTCTGGGTATGGAACAGATTAACGAGTAAAATTATGGCTTTAAAAATAATCTGGACATACTCAGTCAATTCTGGGTATGTAACAGATTAATGAATAAAAATATGGCTTTAAAAATAATCTCAGGACATACTTTATTGATTCTAAGTTGCCTGATTTGACGGTACTTCAGATTCGTCATCACCATTCCTGCTTCAAGATATAATTATGTTTTAATGTCTGTGAGGCGGGCTGTCATCAAAACAAACCGTGTACAGTCTGTGAAAAATGGTCAACTCATGATCAAATTATATCTAACTACTGTTGCGGTAAACACGATTCTGTCTGTCTCTCCCTACAAACTGTTCTCAGCGCCAAGATAACTGTTTGGATTTAATTGCTACACTTGCACATCTTTACACTGTCCTTGGGTTGGACGTATGGTACTCACTTCATACAGATTCACTCGTGTCCCCCGATCCCACGTGACTATATAGGACGAGTTGGAGGACAGAGAACCAGAGGCCGGAGGAAAATGCGCCAGTGTTATGACCAGCTTGGGGAAGTAGAGAAAATAATATAAGGATGTAGGTCAACAGACTCTCGTGACCCGATATGGGCAAGTGTGAGGTTAATATTAATCGCAATGATAAATAATTATGTATTGTCGAAAAAAAATCTGAGGTCAGGCAATTCATATCAAAAGTAAAAAAAAAAGAAAAAAAAATACAGCACGAAATTTAATGATTGTTTGTAGACCTTGAAAAACAACAACAAAAAACTTCTGTTGCACAATAATAAAATGCAAGATTACCACGAATTTATTGAGGGGTAGAGTTGATTCTTCGGAAATTGTGGAAATACAAAATAAAGGTGAAATTTATACAGTCCAGGTACTGAGAAGAAGTTCAGAGAGGTTAGGTACTTGTAAGTATGACCCCTGAGAGCCTAGTTCACAGTCGTTGTTGCTGCCAGATTGAGTGACCGACTGCTTGACTGCCTGCCTGCCTGACTGCTTGACTGCCTACCTGCCTGACTGCTTGACTGCCTACCTGCCTGCACTGTCCTATTCGTAACAAACAGCCGGCTTCCCGTGAGATGTGGAACGAGTGGTTGTAGCGTATTTTTATAACTACAATACTGCTATATAATGAGATTTGTGCAAAAGCTTCGAACGACGCATACAGACGGTGAATTAATTGTTCTTTGTGAAGCGTGAGTTAATTAGTTTTGCCACATATAAATCACAGGTTAGTATCTGAAGCCACAGATTTCACACACCAGTCTGTACCCACGTCCCACGCCGATACTCAAAAGGGTTCCATTGGATTAACTGTGTTTTGGTCAGAGTCAAAATCAATATGCTTGATATATATTTGCACTAGACTTGGGAGACGTGCAATATTTCTTCACTAGGTTAGATCAAATCATTAGATAATCTACAGTTTATCCATCGTAAATTTCAGGCAATGTAATGTATATACAGTCACGAGGCATAATAAATACGATATCCAAGTCTGCTTCGAATAGCCTGATGGACTAGAACTAAACGAGCTCCAGGCAGCAAGTATGAGACACTCGGTTAATTAAGTTAGAATGAGTTCACTGGTATGTCAGATGATTCCAAACTTCAACAAGACCTGGATATTTATTATGGCTCGTGACTGTACTCAGAATATGAATGGATTCAGGATATACAAATCGACCCCATCAGTTTCTAATTCTCGGCGTGGACCGAGAATCTGACCCCGTGACATCTGTGTTCTTTATTATCGCTTCTAATATTATACACTAGTAAAATTTTCATACTTAAAAAGAGAGAGTGTGTATTATATTTCTACGCGAGTTTCTGGAAGTAAATGATGGTTGTCTTACGATATATCGTAAATTACATCATACCAAAATAAATTGACCTGAAACTTGTTATTTCTTACCGGCAATTTTCTTATTATGCAAAAATATTTTTTTAGAGTATTTGTATAAAACAAACCAACGGAAATATAACAGATTTACGCCAAAAAAAAAATCTAAAAAAAAAAAAAAAAAAAACAATCTAAGTTAGAACACATTAATTACAATGGTCTGGAAATAACCAATATAATTTTCAAAAAAATCTCCAAAATAATTGTTTTAATATTTCTGCGAACCATAAAATGTTCCAATAAAGGTGAAAGCCGACCTTACCTTTCCCTGTTTACATGTGAATGTTACTGCAACACTTCAACTTTTGACATGAAGACGTGTACATATTAAATTTTATGAGAAAAACTTTGCTACTGTGTGTGAGGCTCATTGACTAACAGACAAACAACACCTGATGGTAAGTGTTACACATCAGACATTATACACATCAGACAGTGTTACAACATCAGACATTATACACTGAGAGTCTAATGAACCAAACACCACCAAGTCACTACTAACAAAGTACCTTTGGCTGACTAGTCTCTTGTCACACTCTCTTTAGTTTTGTGCAAGATCGGAGAGAGTTTAGAAATGATTTTTGTTCACTGCATTTTTTCAGTATCATTAAAATGCTTATGCTTGTTAAAAGACAAATATAAAGCCTACTTTTCTAACATACGTAATTCTCTTTCACTGAAAGCAATTATTAATTACCACAAGTTCCTACTGAATTCTTTAAATCAAAGCTACTACGTTTCCAGAAGACATATTAGTATTAGTTATCTTTGCTACAAATGAAGAGTCCTACTTGAGAAGTGGGACACAAAGAGTCCTACATGAAGAATATGTAAACAAAGAATCCTACAAATAGTGTGGAATTTAAGTCCTACATAAAGAGTGCAATATAAAGAGGACTACTTGAAGAGTGTCATCTATAAAGAGTCTTACTGTAAAAGTGTGATCTATAAGAGTGAGTCCTACGGGAAAGAGTGTGCTATAAAATCCTACCGAAAGAGTGTGATACAGAATCCTATACATGAAGCGCATGTCAACCAAGACTTGTATAATGTGTAAACAAAGAGAAGAAGAGGAGAAAGAGGAGGAAGGAGGAGAAGATGAAAAAGGAAGAGAAGGAAAAAGTAGAAGAAAATAAAGGAGGAGGAGAAGAGAGAAGAAGGAGAAGGTGGAGGAGAAGGAGTAGGAAGGACGAGGAGGAGGAGGGAAGAGGATGAAGGAAGAAGTAAGGGTTTCTATTTGATGAGAGGGAGTTCCTGGTTGTCGCACACGTCCACATTGTAGTAGACGGCGTCAGAGTTGGAGGCCGTCATGGGCATGGAAGCTCCGTCGGGCTCAGCCTCCAGTCTCAGGGCACCAGATCGATCACCTCGCCTAAGGGTTAGTGGAGGAGATAGTTGGTTAGTTAGGGAGTTAGTTGTTGTTAGTGGTGGTGGTGGTGGTGGTGGTGGGGGAGGATGAGTTGTCGTTGGTTAGTGGGGCATGTTGTTGTTGGTGGTGGTTGAGGAGGAGTTAATGTGGGATGTTGTTGTTGTGGGTTAGTGGGGAAGTTAGATGTTGTTGTTGGTGGTGGGGGGATGTTGTTACTGTGGGTTAGTGGGGGAGTTAGTTGTTGTAGGTGGTGGTGGGGGGAGTTGGTGGTTAGTGGGGAGTTGTTGTGGGTTAGTGGGGGAGTTGCGGTGGGTAGAGGAGGAAGCTGTTGGCTGGTCTGTCTGTTTGTTGGTTGGCTGGTTGATTGCCTGGGCAGGGCAAGAAACTGCTGGAGGAGAACAGAAAGGGATTGAATAAGTGACTGATTAATGGAACGACAGACTGGTTGATTGATTGATAGATGGATTGGAAAGAAGAAAATACAACTAATGGGAGTGCATCATCTAGGGTCATAGCCTGCAACATCAGGAAAAGGAGAAGAAGAAAGAAGGACAAACTGACTGACTTCCAAGCTTGAAAAAACAAAATACGCATCGTAACGTAACATGCACCTATGGTCAAAACATGACTACCACCCTATTTAGATAACTGTTCCACTAAACAATCAGTAAAGAGGATGTTAGACTAGAAGCTACAAGGTCAGTACAGTACAGTCACGAGCCCATAAAAAGTATCCAAGTCTTGTTGAAGTATCGAATCATCTGACATACCAGTGAACCAATAATTATTACAACCCTTATTATCCTGTCTCATATTTGTTGGTGCTTGTTTAATACTTCATCAGGCTATTCAAAACACACCTTGATACTTATTATGGCTAGTGACTGTACAGCTAGGATGGTTGGATGGTAGGTAGGTGTGTGTGAGCTGACCTGGGTTTCTCGAAGAGGGAGGTGGGTCTGGGCCTCTTGACGGTGGGCATCACTTTACGGGGTCTGGGCAACTTCAGCAGAAACTTACGGTAGGTCCTGTTGACTCGGCAATGACACACGCCCACCTACGGGTTTGGTCAGAGTATTAGAAACGTACAGTACACACACGCCTGAGGTTATAATGGTGGTTGTATTCTTTGGATTCTGTACAACACACACACACACACACACACACACACACACACACACACACACACACACACACACACCAACGTATAGGTTTGTTACTATACTATACATACACTTCTGAATTTAGTGCAAATAATGTTGTAAAATTAATGTAGTAAAATTTAGCAGGTCTAGTGTTGACCATATTACAAAGTGTAACACGTGTTGGCAAGTGTAGTGGTGAAAGTATTTGAGAGTTACACACACTTGTATGTTCACTTTTGAAAACACCGCTTAACTTGCAATACATAAATAATTATCTGTTTGTTATCATTCATCCACATATGGTTTAAAACAAGAAGCAGGTTTAGATTTACCATGAGAGCCATATTTAAACAGGGAGAAGTAAACGAAAAACATCATCAAAAATACACAACAAAACCAAACCTCCTCACCACAAGAACGAAGATGAGTAGAGCGGCTGCCAGGGTCGCTATGGCCACGTAGATGTTCTTCATGCGATCGAGTGGAGCCTCTATGGGTAAGTGTACCTCGCCTGGCACCGACTCCACCGTACCCACCGCCCCTACTGTCTCAGGGATGGCCTCGTCTGGGTATATATAGGGGAGCAAGAGGACTGAATGACTGACTGACTGACTGAGAGGTGACAACATGGACGAATGGATGTAAGGGAAGTTGGGTGTATTATTTATTTTTATATTGTGTGTGTGTGTGTGTGTGTGTGTGTGTGTGTGTGTGTGTGTGTGTGTGTGTGTGTGTGTGTGTGTGTGTGTGTGTGTGTGTGTGTGTGTGTGTGTGTGTGTTGTCCATGAGAGTGTGGGTGAGAGAGAGACAGACGAAAAAACACGGTGATGAGTGGTGAAGGGAGAGTGTGAAGGGTCGAGTGATTGTAACAGTGAGTGCGTAAGGTGGAGAGAGAGTATATAAGTAAGGTAGAAAGAGTTTGACGGTGAGTGAGGTGGAGAGAGTGTAAGGTAGAGGGGCTGTAAGTGAGTGAGGTGGAGAGAGTGCATGTAAGTGAGATAGAAGGGGTGTGGGTGGGTGAGTGAGATAGAGGGGGTGTAAGGGAGTGAGGGAGTGTAAGGAGTGAGTGAGGTGGAGAGAGGGTAAGGTAGAGGGACTGTAAGTGAGTGAGTGATGTGGAAAGAGTGCATGTGAGAGAGATAGAGGGTGTGTGTGTGTGTGGGTGAGATGGATCATGAGTGTACACAGGGCAAAGCAGTAATTATATATATCATGAATATACTGTTGAGTCACAATAAATATATACGTGAGTAGAGAGAGCTGAAAGGCAGATACATACTGAACAAAGAGCAATATAAGTATGCACAAATGTAAAAATGCTGCAATACCGTGAGATCATAATAATAATAATAATAATAAGTATATATAATAATAATAATACAAACGTACAATCCATTCGTCAGTAATAGTAATATGCCAAGAATTCCTATCCATTATTATCAGCTGTATTGACAAAACTCGTGTGAGGGAAGTTGCAATGAGTTACGTGTGTTTATCTCTTAATACTTAAAATCACAGGATAGTTAATAAAGCTTGGCACACATGTAACGAATGAACTGTCCTGTAGATGGCAAAAAATCGTGGGAATATCAAGTCAAAGAATATAATTATGATAAAGTAGAAGAGTGATATATCATAGTATCCATTAATAATCAATATGGATATACTGGATTTGACAGACACTAAGTATGTACAAGTTCGTCCCCGGCCCCTCCGTCCTGTGCGTTTAAGGGGATAGTATACTTTTAAAAGATTGGAGTGACTTGATTCCTCCAAAGTATGCCAGGAAACAGGACCAGATTAAGAGAAATAATAGTGTCCTGTTGCTTGGAATAGTTTGGATGAATCAGTTACTCTAGATTTACCAACACTGTACTATATACCCCCTTAACAAGCTGAGGTATCTAATATATAATAAATTATAATTGTATGTATAATAAAGTAGAGTTTCTTTCCTTAGTGGTCCTCTTTAGTGCTCTCGGTGAAATTTATACTATCATATCATTGGGACTGGCCTGTATGGGACGAACTTGTGCATCTTACTTACTGTACATAAGAACCTTATATATTATACAGTATATAATTATAAAAAGAGTCAAGAACATAGTGGATAGAAAATTAATGCTTGCTGACCACGTGACAGAAGTTGTGCAGCGAAGTGGTGTGTCCCAAGCACTACCAGGCCTTAAGAATTATCAATGGGACAAACTAACTTTACATTGTGTGTGTGTATTACGATTCGTCTCAAAGAAAGGCGGAGAGTGTGTATGCTGGCCGTAGCCTGAAGCAGCGCTGTGTGTGTGTGTGCGTGTGGTGCAGGAAAGCAGACATGGACCTAATTGTTAGTTTTCTCGTAACGGTACTATTAAATAATCACCGATATCATGGGAAAAAGATCAACATCAATTACAATTAACATTCATTTGTCATAGGATTATTGTACTGATTATTTTCTCTGACATAACGTTAAGGAGAGAATGATTTATCTTGTTGGTGAATTGGAAGTTCTCTGATTCCTCCAAACTATGCCACGAAACAGATCCCCAATTAGTAACATTAAGATCGTCTGTTTCCTGTCATAGTTAGGAGGAATCAGTAGCCCTCCAATTTACCAAAAAGAGAATCTCCCCTTCAGAGACATTTGCGTACACTACATTCTCAACACTATGAACTTCAGACCTAATAATAATAATAATAATAATAAGTAAATGAAAGAGGATACACCACTGTTCACCCTGACTGTAAATATTGTTTCTGAGGAATAAAAAAATGTGAGGGCAATTGGGTAACCTTGAGAGGGTCATCTATAGGAGCGGTACTGTTGGGGGGCTACTCATTCCTCCAAACTATACCACAAAACTGATCCCCAATCGTATAATGTAGGGACTAGAGGATGTTTCCCGGCATTGTTTGGGGGAATCAGTAACCCTCCAATTCGCAGACAACAAACAGATGATCTCTTTTATAATCTATTTGGCTCGGTTTGTTTGGGGGAATGTTTATGGAGAATTCGTTATCCTCCAATTCGGCGATAATATAATAATTCTTCTAAGCTCCCTTAAGGACCCTGTGAACGTGTATGAATTGGAGGCTTCTGATTCCTCCTGACCATGCCACGAAACAAGCTCAGTCCATATAGGTGGTGTTTCATGGCAATATTTGAAGGACTCGCTAACCTCCAATTTTCTAACTACATCACAGGGTCCCTTCATTAAAACTCAGCAGCAGGAGTAGCAGGGAAGGGAAACAGGATCACAAAATGAGAGAAAAATGCTTAAAGTAGTGCAAAAAGGCCAAAGGTATCATAAATAAGTAAAATAGTAGCATGCATATTATAAGGATGCAAAATGTGTGTGTGTGTGTGTGTGTGTGTGTGTGTGTGTGAAGAATAAAGAACTGTAAAGGAGTAAATTCAATACTCAATGGAATAAAAAAAAACATGCTGGGAAAATAATAATAATAATAATAATAATAATTATATGTAATAAACCAGACCCAATACAAACCAAGTCCCATCACAGGTATATAGTAAAGGACATAAAACTATCACTAGGCTGTAAAAAATCATACCATAACAAGAGTAATAACAGAGACACGGATGGGTTTGATTTTCTGGACCTGCGGATTCCTAGTCGATCTCGAGGGATAAAAAAAAAAATAAGATAAACTAAGAATAATAATAATAATAAAAATAATATTAATAACAACAACAACAATAATGTCATAAGTCGGATTCTTTTACTTGCAAACCCGATGACTTGGGAGTCCAAAAACGGTCTGTGAAAATGATAAAAGTTATCACCAAAACTCTATTCTATTTGAAATATTTCGGGCGCTTTATAAAGTGTGTTGGAAAGACTAGGAATACGGTCGCCTGTTCACAAGACCCATTGCCGTGATCTGCATATATAACATTTTGGTGGCATCAGCAATAAAAAAGATGGGCAGGCAAAACAAGAGTCAAAAGGAAGAAGGGTGGTGAAAGGTTTAGAGGTAACGGGTGTTGAGTGGCATGCGAGTGGGGTGAGTGAGGTAGGCCATTTATCAAGGGACACAGAGGACAACACACCAAACATCTGTCGTAGTCTGCACCGCCACCACCACCACTAACTCAAAACAAACACCTGTCGAGGGAGTGGGCTGCTTCCTGCTGCGTCTCCTTCTGAACCAACCACACGCTCGTTACACCTGTTGTTTACTTCTTCCCTACATGACTTACGTACACAAAACATTACTCTATTCTAATGACAAGGAAGGAGGGAAGTGGGTCCTGCCGCTACACCCGTCATTAAATTTACTTCCCTACTTAACTTACACCGACCACAAAGCATTCAATCTATTCTGCTGACAAGGGAAGGAGAGAAGAGGGTTAAGCCTGAGTTGAGGGGTAGGGGTCATGGTCAGGTCGGAGTGGGAGAAGAAGGGTAAGCATAAGCCAACCAACGAACAAATGACTTATACAGATTTCTATCTATACGTAATGTTACTGGCGTTGGTTCATATCAGATGTCATTAATATTTTGCAACTTGATGATATTTGTACCTTCATGGGGTTGTTTAATTGTTATGCATCGGCCCCTCTTCCCAGGTCATATTTTCCCGCTTGCTGTGGTATTCATAGGGCTACCCAGATACACACGCACTCACACACATACATCATGCACTCACACTTATTCACACACACACACACCTCATCACATCACACCACACACACTCGACTCGTTTTCCTTCCCTCGTGACTCTCTCCAATCATTCTCATTTTTTATTGTGTGTTTCATTTTCCTTACCATTAGTAACACCATCTCATCATTCCTGGCTCCCTCATTTCAATCTTCTTCCTCACTACTTGTACTTCTCCCTTCTTCCTTACTTCGTTTAATTTTCCTCTTCCCCTTCATTCACTTTCTGCAATCTTTTCTCCTTTCTTTCTTGTCTCACTCTCTTGACGTCATTTCCCTATTTCTTTCCGTCTTTAAATTTCCTCATTCCTAAATTTACGTAAAGTATTTTCCTTGACACTCACTCTTTCTAAATAATTTTATTTACTTTGATAATTGCTATTTTTCTACAGGTCCAAAAATGAGCAGAAATAAGTGCATTTTCCATGATATGTTAATCAGTCCAGTCATTAACATAATTAATTACTGTCAACACTTTGAACATGAACTTTTTTCTCTTTATGCAGCTGGTGAGTGACAAATACTTGATTTAGCTTATTAACTTGTGCTTATATGAGTTGATGCCACGTCTTGTTTTAGCATATATACTGTATATATAATTAAGAAGAATAAGGATTGACAATTTTTGTTCTAATTCTATTAATTACACCAATCCGCACACACACTGACATATCTCACACACAGACGAAAACACATAATACACACACGCGTACACATTCATGTATGTACTATCGCAGACACTTATAGCTGATACAGTCATCGTCATCAATCCTCTTTTCCCTGGTGTGAATCCCGTGCAGCTCCACTCAATTTCTTCCGACTCATTCATTGGTGAGAGGAAGAGTCCGAGAGTGTGGCCAGGGTATGTCAGTGTGGAGTGTAGGGGGTTGACTGAATAAATACAGCAAAAGTGTATTGCACATGTGGCAACATCGTATTCCTTAATAACTTAGGTTTGTTATGTAAATAAGCTGAAACGTTCCCTTTTTATTGGACACATTATTGATAAACATGATTCAGGAATATGCAGAGGGAAAAACACGAAGTTCCATATTATGAATGACACTACTATCTGCATCAATAATGTGTCCATTAAAAAGGGAATGTTTCAGCTTACACTCTCGGACTTTTCCTCTCACCATTGAATGATTCGGAAGAACTAAATCGAGCTGCATGGGATTCACACCAGGGAAAAGAGGAATGACGACGCTGACTGTACCAGTTATAAATGTCGGCGATAGTACGTTGCAAGACAAAAATAGTGTCCGGAATACAGGCGAAGGGTCTGGATGTCAGTTTGGTACGTTGTGTGTAAATATTAATAGGATAGAACGACGACACAGGCATTTGTCATTCCCGGTGTACACACACACACACACACACACACACACACACACACACAAACCTTATACATACTCTGAGCGAAAGTCGGTGAGCTGATAATGACAAAACAGTAACGACAGACGCCAAGGAAGGGACAGTTTATGTTGAAGCATCTTAGTTAAAGGAACCTTCTTTTCTTCTTCCCCTACTTCCCTTTGATGGCGAAGACTTTGACAGGGGCCTAACCAAATCACTCAGTCACACCATCAACGCAGAAAAAAAGTGATACAGCGACGTAACATAACTGTGGGTCGAGACGAAACCCGTATACTGGGTAGACAAGAATTCACGTAACCGAATCACTCCGTCACATCATCAATACAAATAAAAGGTGATAGAGTGGCGTAACATAACCGTGGGTCTTGACGAAACCCTTACATAGACAGACAGGAACTCACGTAAGATACAACAAGGACTATGTGATGACTACAAAAGGTACGATACTTACACAAGACTCTCATGGGGTAATATACTTTGGGGAAATTTAGAGGCGACTGCAATTTATCCAAACTAATCCTAGAAACAAACAGGTGACTAATTTGGTGAAGCGGGACCTAGAATATCTAACAACAAGTAACAAGTAACATGTCCCGTTTTTATCATAGTTTGGGGGTGTTAGTAGTAGCCATCAATGTGCCACACGTATTATACCCCCCTTCAGTGAAACCATCATATCAGTCATTGCCATAAAATATACCATGACTTCCCTTGCACAGAGTTTTAGAGAAAGGGGAGGGAGGTTATGGTCAAATTAGTTAGTTTACTTCAGCGATATTCAGGAGTGTCCATCATCTTCCTCACCTACCCTGCCTACCTGCCTGTCTGCCTGCCTACTTACTTTTTATTAATGTTTCACCTTCCCTGTCTGCCTGCCTGTTAGCCTGTGTAGTATACCGGTTTGCCAGCCTGTCTGCCAATCCATCTGCCTACTTCCCTGTTTCTTTACCCAACCACTCGTCTGTCTGCCTGTATGAAACCTAACCCTTCTTCTGTTCGTTCTCCTCTGAAATGTCTGCCCAACCTTTCTTGCCAGACATCCGAGCATAATGCACAGGATATAGAACAAAGGTTATGTTAATTTATTTCTTTTCCAATACAACATGACAGTACTACAACTTGAAGAGAACTTTGGTAACCTTTTCGTTTAGTTTGCCACCCTCCTGTCACAAGTTCCGCTGCCTCTCAGTCTACCTTGCCCTGGCCGGAATGTTTTGGGGTCAATAGTTAAGTCGGTGAAATGGGAAGCTACTGATTCATCCAAAATATGCCATTAAACTGACAGTCACTATTGGTTATGTTTCCTGGCACAGTTTGGAGGGCGCATTACTGTCCAATTCCTCAAGGACTTCACAGGCTCCTCAACTCATTAGAACTTCACTCAACTTCCCGACTACAAACCTAGAAGGAACCAAATACTGAATCTAATTAAAATGACAAATAGATCAATGCCAATAAACGAATACATTAGAAGGCTACACAAAACAAAGCCTTTCTAGTTTTTGTTTAGCCTGTCACCCAATAGAAATAATACCAAGGAAAACTTTATATTGTCCGATGTGAGCTGCAAACTTTCTCGACTTAAATCTGTTTGTGTAACTACCCGAGTCCTGCCAGCCAGTCGGTCCTCTGATTACTTTTCTTGTCTGTCTTCTTCACCCAAAGCTTTACTGCACTTGCATTCTGCCAGCTCGTCCTCTCATCTTCTGCCGACCTATCTCAATTGTTCACCTGCCAATCTAACCCACCTTCAGCCAATCCCTCCCAATCATTTCCTTAATTCATACCTAATCATTCTATCTGACATGGCCATCTCCTGTGTACCAAACCAATTTACCTACTGCATCCCTGTCTGCCTACCTACCTACCTGCCTGTCTGTCTGCCGGCCAACGTACCAGCATGCCTGCCTAACCAATGAATACCTCCTGCCTGCTCCCCTGCCTAAACAATTCACTTCCTACCAGCTTGCCCTCTAACCAATTTACTGCCTGTCTGCCTACCTGCCCGCCTGTCTGCCTCCCTCTACATCCGGCCTGCCTCACTCACCGTGGCCCTCCTGTAGGATACCTTGACAAGTGGTGCCAGTGAAGCCAGGTCGACAGGCACAGTAGAACACATTGGCGTCTGCAAGGTTCCAACACGTACCTCCGTGATCACAAGGGTTAGGACTACACACCTGTAACACGTGTAAGGTATCAGTGTCAATAACGTTTACATACACAATCCGATATTATAGATATATTCCCTTTAACATGTGAAATATAATTATGGTAATCAGTAACTTTATTAGGTATAATATTAGTATAATTGTCTTCATTACGTGTAGGCTGCGACATTAATGACATATGCATTGTACTTTAACACTTGCACAAAACTTCATATATTACCCACCATAAACTTTACTCGATACAAAATTAGTTTTAATATTTTAAGGATGTGGACAAAATTAGCCATGACCTTTAATGCATTCTCATTGTGTGTTTGTAGCATTACACATACACTCCAAGTTGTCCTGTACAACATCACATCACGTCTCTTAAACAAATCATCAGAGGGAGAGCATAACCCAGGCTCTTGTCATTCAGGGTTGTATTGAAGAAAGCCATGGGCAATAAGGCTATAGGTGGTGATGACGCTGACTGGTACAATTCCCAGCAGATGAAGGGGCAACGCTGCCTCAGCTGCTGCACGTAAACATTAAGGTGATATTCTCTTGACGGTAAATAAGAGGGCTACTGACTCCTCTTAACTATGTCAGAAAACAGACGCCCTTAATGGTATTAACAAGGCATCTCTTTAGTAGCATAATTTGGAAGAATCAAAGACATTCTAATTCACAAACAAAAGAATCTCCCCTTCAATGCAAAATGATCCCTAACTTGGTATACGATAATTATCCCTCCACGTGATATACTTAAGTTCAATACTATAACCCTCACCATAATAATATGACACAGAATGATGCAGATAATTAGAACATATTTAAGTGTAAGTGAGGCTTAGACAATGTTTTTCCTTCATCAGCTTGGAAATGTACAATGGTTCAGTATAATGTCTGTGCAGCCATCGTGTCTTGTTAGGGTCATCCCTGTCCAAGCCCAGGTCTGATATTTTCGTACTGTACATATATTATCATTATGACTCCAAATTTCCATCGTCGTGTCTTCTCTCTCGATCTCGGTGCTGTTACTGAACCAATTTGTCAAGTTCATGAATATATTAATTCAAGCTTTGTCCATTGACTGTTTGTTAGTGTTAACGTGCTAAACATTACATCATTGGGTTAGTACGAACACTTTACACACAATGCTTACTTACTTACTCCACACACACAGTGCATGTGAACATTTAGTTAGACATCTTTGTTTTTATTGAGAGACAGAGAGAAATGGTGATTCCCTGGTGGGAAAACTTGTTCAGTCAGAGAGACAGATAGATGGATAGGTATATAGAAATTGAGCTATTATAGTTTGAGATAAAAAGATTTACAGAGAGATAGAAAGTTTATATAGATTAGTAGACAGATAAAAATATATATATATATATATATCAACAGAGAGTTCGTTTATCCGTGGTGAACAGGCTTCCTGCGATAATGAACCATTGAAAAGAAATGCCGGTCTCTCAAAATATGAATAGGAACGGTGGCAGCGGGCTTGCTAAAAACATTCCTCGTGAAAAGTTACGCCTTTAGTCCAATTTTGATGCAGTTTGGTCAGCTATAACGGACATAGCCACAAACATACATAGTCACATACGAGTCACAAATATTATTATAGATAGAGGAAACACTCATAGTATTAGTGCAAAAATTTGTTGTATGTATCTGGGACAAAGCTTTACTAAGATATGAACAAGGGGATTTTATAACTCGAATAAACAGTTTGGCAGCAGACCGTGCCAAATAAATGAATGGCAATGGAGATAGAATAACTCACAGGTTAGTGGGGAGTAATGGTCTCTGTGATGTTCTTGGTACAGTACATCTCCCTCTTGCCACACCCTGCCTTCAATATCACTCTGATCAACATGTCACTAAATTGCACTGTGATAAATTTGGCTTATATTAACAGATCTTACACTCTAAGTATTTGTTCATATATGGTTAACATTGAAAATCATATCATGTCTCCTTCTCTACATATAAATTTACTATATTATTTTATATCCTATTCCTGTATAAGCCTATGTTCATTTATCCAGAAGTATGGTCTGGGAATCATGGCATGCATCATGGAAAATTCTTGTCATGTCTGTCAACTCAGCATTTCTGTAGAAAGTTGTGTCTGGCAGCAGGCGCCAATCTACAAAGTGGTACGATATTCTCCTCACTATCGAACTAGATACTTTTAGTATAGAGAGGACTGGAATTATGAAACATTATTTACTACTACCTTGATAGCGCCGATACAGTAGAAAGGCAAAGGCAGGTAGAAAGGCAGAGACAGGTAGGTAGAGACAGGTAGGTAGGTCGGCAGAGAGGTAGAGATGAATAGGTAGAGAGATGGAGAAGCAGAGACAAGCAGGCAGGTACAGAAGCATAGACAGATAGAGAAGTAGAGAATCAGTGAGATATAGATAGTTGTTCATAGAGGTAGTGATAAGCATTTAGAGGAGGTAGACCTGAGGGTGCGGTCCACAGTTGTCCTCAGTGAAGCCGTTGAGACACTCGCAGGAGAAGCTGTTGCCCTTGTCCACACACACCAGGTTGGGCGGGCAGGGGTTGGGCGTACACAGGTCATACTGGGGAAAGGGACGAGGCAGGCAGGCGGTTAGTGTGTGCTGCTGCATGCTGCTGCTGCTGGTGTAGGGGTTGTGGTGGTGGTGGTGTTGTGTAGTAGGGATGGTGTATAGGAGGTGGTGGTGAAGGGGAAGTGGTGGTTGGTGGTGAAGTGGAAGTGGTGGGTAGTGTTGTTTGGTAGTCATGGTCATGGTTGTGGAGGAGTGGTGGTGGTGGTGGTTTTTGGTGTGTGAGGAGGTAGTGGTGGTGGTGGTGGTGGTGGTGGGGTGTTAGGCTGTGTGTACTGTAAAATGATGAGTGGTCGTTGTGGGTTGTATACATGGTAGGATAGGTAATGATAGTGGTGGTGGTGGTGGTGGTGGTTGTGTTTGTGGTTGTGAAGGTGGTGGTGGTGGTGGTGGTGGTGGTGAAGGTGGTGGTTGTGGTGGTGAAGGAGGTGGTGGTGGTGGTGGTGGTGGTGGTGATGGCAGTGGAGGTGCAGGAGGTGGTGGTGGTGGTGGTGGTGGTGGTGAAGGTGCAGGAGATGGTGGTGATGGTAGTGGAGTAGGTGGTGGAGGGGTGTTAGAGGTCAGAGTAGCACAGTAGTGCATGGGAAGGTGAGAGGGTTGTGAGTGAGTGTGACAGTGATGGTGGTAACAGCAGGGGTATGGCTTTAGTGAACAACAACAATAACAACAACAACAACAATAACAACGATGTGGTGCCCATATACCTCATAGCCACTGTAATAACCGGCACAACACTACACAATAACACCACCATCATTAACAATACAATAATAACAATATCAGTAAATGTCAAACAACACAACAAACACGACAGTACCACTTTTAACATCACATCAACACAGCTAGTTAGTGCCTAGACAACACAATGCATCACTACCATCAACACCACATCAAGGCTAAGAGTCAGTGGCAGTGCAATACAACGCAACACTGCTAACACCATCAACATCACATCAACGCTAAGAGTCAGTGGCAGTGCAATACAACGCAACACTGCTAACACCATTAACATCACATCATCAATTCTACCACAACAACACAGCCCAATCGATATCACATCAATACAACCAGTCACTGTCAAAACAACGCAGTTCAACACTACAACCATTATCAACTTTACGAATCACTATTAAAGCAACACTACCATATTATATTACTTCCATTAAAACAACAACAACAACAATAACCACATTACAGTATTGTCAACATCATTCCAACCACAAAGCAATATCATAACCACCATCAACAACACAAATCGTATATAACAAGATCATCAACAACAATAACAATAACAACATTTTACATCATCAACATTAGTAACAATAACAACCACATTACACCACCATCATAAACAATAACAACCATTTTAAATCATCAACATCTATAACAACAACCACATTACACCACCATTGATAAC
Organism: Petrolisthes cinctipes; assembly: GCA_033782935.1. Classification (NCBI taxonomy): domain Eukaryota; kingdom Metazoa; phylum Arthropoda; class Malacostraca; order Decapoda; family Porcellanidae; genus Petrolisthes; species Petrolisthes cinctipes. Next base: position 179,700 of record JAWQEG010005229.1, read on the forward strand.
AACAATAACAACCATATTACGTAATCAACATCATCCACAACACAACCACATTAAAAAATCACCATCATCATCATCATCCACAAAACAACCACTTCACACCATCATCAACAACAACAACAAATAGGCCATTACACAAAGATCATCAACACGAACAAGACCATCTTAATTAATACACCCTAACACAACCACGTCTTAATATGGTACTAGAGTAGATAGACCCACTCACCTTGATCTCGCAGCGTGTACCCGTGTAGCCGTGGCCACAGATACACTCGTAGCCCCCGATGTGGTCGATGCAGGTGCCTCCGTTGACACAGGGGTTGGAGTCACATTCGTCGTACTCAAACTCGCACCGCTGCCCGCCAAAACCTGCCGTAGTCAGCACAGGTCGAGGCGGCAAGAAGAGAGAGAGAGAGGAGTAGGGTGGAGGGTGAGTTGGGGGTATAGGAGAGAGAGAACTGTTTATTTTGCTGCGAAAATAATTATTTGTTTAGTGGTAAAGTTAATGAGTAGAACAAATATTAAAAACAAAATTAATTACACCCACACATTACTAAAAACAAAACTATTTACACACACACACACACACACACACACACACACGAAGATCAACAACACCCCTTCCAACTGACCTGGCTGACAGAAGCACCTCACGCCCATGTTAGAGGTCTCGACACACACCCCGTGAACGCAGGGCCCCGCCGCACACCCAGTCACATCCTCCCCTGGCCCCATGTCCCTGCTCCTCTCCATACACTGAGGCCCCGTCCATCCAGAAGTACAGTGGCAGGAGTAACTCGAGTGGTTCCCGGTGCAAGTGGCTCCGTTCTTGCAGGGGCCTGATTCGCAGAGGTTGGTCCGTTCTTCGCAGTACCTCCCGCGGTAGCCTGAAGAAAGAGGGGGTTGTTGTTGTTGGTGGTTATGTGAGTCAGTGAGTGTATGAGGTGCTGAGAGATAGATAGTGGGTGGGTGTCGTTGTTTAATGTTAAGGTAAGGATGTGATGATGAAATATTGTGTGTGTGTGTGTGTGTGTGTGTGTGTGTGTGTGTGTGTGAATATAGGAGTGAAGGACTTGGGTGGCACTGCTCTCTCTCTCTTTCTCTCTCTCTCTCTCTCTCTCTCTCTCTCTCTCTCTCTCTCTCTCTCTCTCTCTCTCTCTCTCTCTCTCTCTCTCTCTCATACAAGTAAATCCGCAAAGTTAGGTCATTGGCGTCACTAGGCCGGGGCAATACTCACTAATAACAGAACCAAGCGTAACAAACTTGCGCTCCCTGGCTGGGTAGAAAACAAGGAATGGGTTGGGATGTCTGCCTGGAGAATATACCTTATGCATTAATGTCTCTCCCTATATCATCTCTCGAATGTTGGGACTGAACGGCAATTAAAAAACAAAAGGATAAAGGAAAGAAAAGTACGTTTGATTATAATCCTGGTCTAATTTAGTAGAATGGTAGGGTGTTGGTTGGTGCAGCAGTAGTGTTTTCGTTCGTGCCTCTTTGTCCCCTACTTCTACGCTCTTCACTGACCGTATAAGCAGGATGAAATTGCTTTATGAAATGGTACAATATTAATGCATTCTACTGTGTACCAAAACGCAGGGTGAATAGGAGCTAAAACGTCCTCCTGTAAGCTATAGGGCCTCGGTAAGGTGGATTCATTTTCACTTTCATCAATTACTGACTGTACATATCCAAGATAATCCAGTCTTCCTGTATTATGTAGCCAGAACAAGGGCGATACAAAAATATTCAAGGAAGCTTTTTATACAATGGTCCAGTCTCCTCCTCTTTTAACGAGTCTATACCCTTGTGCTGCCGTGTATCTCTCTTCATATTATGTACTGTTGATTTGATTGTAAATGAATACGTGTTCGTGTGGAATCAAAACAACCCTTTCATTTGTGATAAAGTAAACATTTCGACAGTGATATAAGCCAAGCAATGAAAGGAGGCAGCAAAAAAGGATGTAGGAAGTCCCTGAGGTAAATGATTGTTCTACTTTGACGCGAGATACGACGACGACAAATACCAGACTTTCAACGGAGCAAAGTCCCAAAACAGATGTGCGTCGTCTGCTATGGAAAGTGCACCAACATCAGACACAAACAGCAAAATGGTCGTGCCGTTGAAAAATATTAGGCAACTGTGGGGAGACTGGACAAAAGATGAGACGACGACGACAACAACAACAACAACAACAACCACAACAACAACAACAACCACAATTGATAGGACAAAAGCTGAGAACGACGTGCAGTGATGAAAACACAAAATAAGTCTGCAGGAATATCAAACAGAATGCATAATCAACAGGAAGGTTAGGGGGTGCTTGAGTTGAAAATAAAGGATGTAAGGGGGGGGGGGGGTGGGGGCAGTATGGGATGATGTAGTAGATATAAAATAACAGAAGGAAAAGAGAACAAAATAAAAAAAACATATGGCAACAAGAACTTCCTGGGAATAGACCACAAAGGAACTGAGTGGATGACCAAGAAAGATAAAAAAAATAAAAACAAAAACAAAGCAAAAAATGAATAATAATAATAACAAAGAAAAACTAACAGGGAGCGAATGATAAATAGAGAAGGTGCAGGAAGTGACCAAATGAAACATAAGAC